>JAJOZX010001456.1:632500-635000 GCA_023014485.1 Bathynomus jamesi
ACAAATGCAATGTGTCATTATTTGTTTGTAGACTACAAGATTTTGTAAATAATTCCAGATCAAGACGAGGAGCGCAAGATGGCACAGGAGCTGTAAAACCATGCCTTTAATATAACCGAGTAGCAGATAGACAGATGTCTTTTAGTCCTTTTTGTCTTTACTGAAATTTTGAACGAATTTGAACATAAAAATTTTTAATGAATATGTAATTTTGGACATCCACCTAGCCCGATTAAGTCCCGCGGATGTTTAAATTTGATTCCACCTTTTGGTCACCTCCCAAAAAATAATTGTTAACTGCAATAGTTCTAGGTAATCGTCTCTTGGTTGGAATGTGTCTAGTTGATTTGCTGCAAATATAAATATGTCATCTTTGATGTCATGAATATTTCCATAGATATCTGGATCTGATAATACTGTTTCGTAGTCCCCTTATTAATGCTTGACCATTTTTCTCTGAACTTCTTAAAAAAGGGACTATATCTGGGCCAGAAGATGGTGATAAAGACTTTGAAAACAACAGCTTCCAGCATAATTTCAAAATATGGGTCGACATGCCAGCACAATAAATCGTTGTCGAATTTTTGTTCTAGAAGAATAGCTGCACCATTTCTAGGACCAGTATTGGCTGCCGTTGTATCGAAACGCATGCATTTATTTGTTCGCAGATGCCCATTCAAAGCGATGTCTATTGTTGGCATTAAAAACTAGAGACGCATTTCTCTCACTCAATTGCAACATCAAGACTTCCTAATAATTTATCATCAAACAATTTTCTACGTTTGCCTACCTTACTTTTCCATGTTGAAGGTTGTGCAGCAAAGAAACCAGATTCATCACTTTACTCCTCTGATTCTGATTCTGATGATGTACTGGTGAGTATGACAGCCTCTTCTTCTTCTTTCTTTGGTCTCTTCTTCTGCTTTCCTCTTCATAATGTTGTTGCTTTCTGCTGCTCTTTGCTCTTTTTAGTAACAGCCTTATCAATGGTACCATTTTTCCATGACGTCCTTTCTCACGTTGCATTTTCAAGAATTTCTTATCATTTTCTATTTTTAAGCTCCATAGCATTCTCATGAGCAATGTCAGATAAGTTTTCAGTTTATCTTTCCATTTTTCTTCTTTATTATTTAAATTTTGTGATCTTTTTCAATTTGTTTGCTTTGTTTTTCTTAAGCAGCTGCCATTCCTTCAGTATTCCTTGAATTTTATCTACTACATGTACTCTTTTTTGCTGGTATTCCTGCTTTTTTCCAAACTGCTAGCACATCATCTGCAGTAGAGCAGCATGATTCTCTATGCCTTGCTTTTTAATATTCTGTAGTGCATGAAGAGGGCCAGCATTTCCTTCTCTGATGATAATACGGATGTTTTTAGTACTGCAGAGGGCTGCCCAATTAGCCATACTTCAGTTTCTTTTCTTGTAGAACTTCTCCCAATGAGCAACTAGGTGATGGTGAGTTAGGCCTAGCTTCCATAATCGATTAATTGTATCAAAATTACAAGTTCCAAACAAACAATAAAAGCAAGTAGTAATATACCATTATTAAAAATTCTGAAATATAAACAATAAAACATAAAATCATAAGTTGTAAAAACAAACAAATGAAAAAAGGGAAACTTTGACGCCTGGTAGCACATAGTAAATTTTATTTAAAATTCACCAAATTTGGCATACACTACTTTTTTGTCATAGGGAACAAAAATACAGTTGAACAATTTAAAAAAACTTTGATTTTTTTGAATCACCCTAATTACATATATACATAGATATATATATATATATATATATATATATATACATAAATATATATATATATAATACATATATACATATATATATATACATATATATATATATCAACATATGTATATATATGTAGGATATATATATATATCATATATATGTATATATATATAATATCATATGTTATATGTATAATAGATGTATATATATATATGTGTATATATATATATATGTATATATATAGTGTGTATATATATATATGTATATATATGTATATATATATGTGTATGTATATATGTGTGTATATATATATATATGTATATATGTATATATGTGTATGTATATATGTGTGTATATATTATATATATATATGTATATAGTGTATATATATATGTATATATATATGTATATATGTATATGTATATGTATATATGTATATGTATATAATATGTATATATATGTATATATATATGTAATATATGTATATATATGTATATATATAATGTTATAATGTTTCAGACCACAGGACCTAGGATCCACTCATGGCTGGTCTACCTAACTGTGTTTCATAATCGTGTATTGTGTATGTCCTCCGTGGTGGCGGAGAGACCTACAATTTTACGTGGGTTCCGAACCACAAGAACATAAGAATTTATGTAAAACCGCCGGTAAATTGGCAACGACCATTTTTACGAAACTAAATAATTATCAATTTAAAACCATTAATTATCGATTTAAAACTAAAGATAGAAT
>JAJOZX010001456.1:640000-642500 GCA_023014485.1 Bathynomus jamesi
CTATACTACTCTCCGAGTTCTTCTTTAGTGGCTCGGAGGATTCTGAGAGGCTTATTAAATTCTTTGAGGTTTCTCCCCGATTCTTCTTGTGACTTATCGGGAGATTCTAATTACTAAGTTTTCTGAAGAGAGCACGGCTCGAAGGAGAAGATAAAGACTTTTTCTTACTGTGTTTTACTCCTAAACTGTTACAGGTAATGCTCAGCCTCGTAGTTGGAATCAGAACGAACTTGGAAGAAATTGGTGGGGTTTATATACCCCGATTCTACTAACATCATCATTATTAAATGTTGAAGAGGCTGTATTATTTTTGCACAATATTTAAAAATAAAGTAAATCTTTTAGCTGTGTAAGGTTTAAACGAATAAACAAGATATCTGAAGATGAAGCCATATTTTTATCTTAAATTGCGTCTTTTCAGATCTGATGTTATCACGATCTGCCAAGTTAACTAAAAGTGGAAATTGAACTATGCATCTTTACACTAAAATATGCATATGAGTAAATATTAAAGGTTTAAGATTTACAATTAAATGCTTAGGCAAGACATGACTTCAACATTTATAATGAAGAAAGAATGTATACAAAACATGACATGGCAAAAGTTACTCAGGATTCATTATTCAGCTAAATCTAAAAAAATGATTATGAGATTTTAAAAAAAGAACAGGTCATCAATTATTTGGCAAAGTAGAAAGCACATCAAAATTAATTCCAAATGAAAAATAATAATAAAAAAATAACAACAGTATTGCCGATTCTACATTCCTTATGGCGACATAATGTCGGGTCGGACATTGAGTACATTGTAATTTTGGTGTACTGTAACTATGATTATAATTACCAATTCATTTATTATCGTTAACTACAATTCCATTAAAGTACATTGACTACGTCATTTAGTACATTAGATCATTAAGTACAGTTTCATTAAAGTACATTACATTATATTAAATTAAAAGTATTACAGTTAATTATAATTAAACAGTTACTATAACTTTGTTTTTACAGTGTTTCATATTAATAGACAATTAAGATGTTTAGAAATATAATACAAAGTACATGGCACTTACGAGATAATTTATTTACGAAATAATATGCTATCGGAGGTATTTTTTCTTTGAAGCGCTCGATTCTGTCTGTCATCTGAATTCGAGAATAACTTACCAAGCATTTATGAATATCTTTAGGGGTGAACGCACTTAAAAATAAAAATGAAAAAAAATATAATACGAGAACGTTTTCGAACGAAGGCAAAAGTTTTGCGTTTCATAGATTGACACGAGTAAAAATAGACTGATAAGTTGATAGGGCATAAGTAGACAATAGGTAGATGAATGAATAAGTAATAAAATTAATAAAGGATAGCGGTCAAGAAAGAACATGAATTAAGATGAATTAGGGAAATACAGTAATGAATAAAGAAGTATAAATCGAAATTCTATCCAAAAACTCGCTTAGGCGATTTTGGTTTCTTATGTAAAAATGAACATTCAACATAAAACTATACGAACATAAGTTCTGCATGAAGACAATGAATCCATATAATGATGGTGTAGAAATTGTTCATTGTTCACTTTTTACAGTATTTCCCCCTCCAAAATGGTATTAATACAAGAATATAATACAATTGAGAAAATAACATCGTAAGTAATTCAAGTTAGATGGCGACATTCTTTTTTACAATACAAGTTTTATACAGAACAAGTGAGTTATTATATAATATAAAAGAATTCAAAGATTAATACTTTAATTTAGATAAAACAATTTAGACAAAGAATGATATTGTTAAAATTTTTACCAAATTTTATTTTTTATTTTTTTCTGTGGGATGTAAATCGTACAATCTATAAGCTAATTTTTATTGACTATTGTAGGTAAAAATAGAATTACGTAATCGATGATGTATAGACCTGTGGTCTAGTGTGTATTTTACAATTTCGAGGGACAGATTAGCTGATAGGATTGTTCAAGTAACTGAATAAATGCATGAGCAAGATATATTAGGAAGCAAAAATGATTAAGACTAAATAGCATAGTTTGCACTTACGTAATGAAATAGTTTTATTGTGATATTCAATGATTTTAGCATAAGGGCTGATATATATAGTATATATAATGTGCATACATGCATTTTTATTAACTGTTGTAGGTACAAATCGAATTACGTAGTGGATGATGTATAGACCTGTGGTCAAATGTGTAGGGATTTGGGAGGTTTTTGAATTAACAAAGTTTAAAAATAATGTATAATAATTTAAGATGGGTTTAGGGTTATAAAATCTTTTGAGTCAATTATTGTTGTTATTATTATTATTATCATTATTATTACTATAAAATCCTTTAAGTTCAAGGTAGTATTTAAGTATTTAATTAAATCAGTTACACGAATTAAGGTAATAAAAAAAAGACGTACTTAGAAGACCTTACGAGTAATGACAGTAACTCTCACGGTTTTAAAATTGAATTTCGACACACAATTAAATTCGACTACGACAAT
>JAJOZX010001456.1:647500-682500 GCA_023014485.1 Bathynomus jamesi
AGTTGTCAACCATCGCGAGTGGTTCAATGGTCCCGGTTTTCGCAATGCTAGATCACAGGGACAGTGTCCTTCACTGACAGCTTGACACATCTGCCACAGGTACTGCTGGTCAGTGCTCAGGTCCTTCACGTCAACATGCGGCAGTGGCTGTAATGGAGATATAGGTTCATACGATGTTATATGGAGTTCCGTGCATGCTGTGAGAGATTTCCCTATCGGTCCTGAGAAGCACTTAGGTCCTGTAGTTGCTCCATCTAAATGCTGAAACAGGTGTCGCAGGGGGAGCTCGTTAGCATGTAATAAGCACACGAGCCATTGCAGCGGTTTTTGTAGTAATTCCTCAAGCTGCCGAATAACTCCGCCATTATGTCCAGTGTTGACAGCGGTTCCGTCGCATCCGACGACTTTCACACTGTCGAGATCCACACTTCGCACAGCCAAGCATTCAAAGATTACTTTGGAAATCGCCTTGCTTGATCCACTTGACGGCGTCACGTGGCCAAAGTACGATGAACCTGGTTCACAAATAATGCTGACGTGCTCTTCTGTATCTCTGTCCCGGTGGCCATGTCCTGCGGCGTCTCGTACATTTTTCATCGTTCTATCCTTTCGACCGTCGAAGTACAATCCAGGCAAGTCTGTCATACTGCTGTCTAGTTTTGTCAGTTCTTGACGAGTTCTACTTCTTTCTCGGCGAATTTTACTACGATCAATGACTTTGGAGGTGTCATTTGTAGACACAATTCCAATGTCTTGTAGCACGGATGAGGCAATAACGGCTGCTGCTCGATCTGAGACGCCCGTTCTATCGCACGCTTTAGCCAAACATGGTAATCGTACAGTCATCGTCATTCTTTGACGTTTACTCTCCAGTGTCGATAGATCAGGTTTACACTGTGACTTAGATAGGGTGTATTCTTCGTCGCTGTTGTCGGTGTCGTCGTCCTTGTCTTCCTCGTTGTAGCTTCCAGAATTGCATTGCTGCTTCGATTGTTCTTGGTGAATGCTGTGTCTTCTCGATTCACAGACTTTCCTGGATATTTTCTTCTGTAGCTTTGTTGTTTCCACCAAATCGATGCCTCCTATAATCATCTTTCTGGCTCTCTGGTCCTCTAGAAACTTTCTTTCTTTGAGTGGTACTTTGTCCGCTCTTTCGCACTTACAGCTCATGACGAAATCTACACATTTGCATTTGCTAATGTCGAAGAGTTTATCTGCGTCTTCTCTAAACTGTTCAAGTTGTTGCTTGTAGTTGTCGTTGTCCTTCCGAGCCTTGTATGGTTTCAAGATTTTCTTGTATTTCTCGTTGTACGGTCTGAGCGTTTCAATCACTCATCCGTGCGTCACGGTCAGAAGAGACGCTTTCTCCCAAACAAGTTCAACATCAACGCAAACTTTTTTTGATACTTCGGCGAACGGTGGATATTTGTTATTCTTCGTTGTCAGCTGTTGTCTTGTATAGATGTAAGCCTTCATAACATCAGCGTAGGTGGGAAGAACATTTGTGGGTATCTCGCGTGGCGCGCCAAAAATCACACATGCCGCCTTCTCCCTCGTAATAATTTCCATTCTGAAAAAACAAACAATTATTATAAATTATAAGCAATGTAAGACTATTAAAGAATTTCTGCAAGAAAAAGAAATATCAAATTAATACTGTCACACTCACTTGTCAAACACCTATAAACAGATATCAATATGTAATTAACTTACTTTTAATATCAAGTTTCACGAAAAAATGATGATAACAGCACAAATAACCTTCAATTCTCACTGCCACATGTGCACTGAGCTTGGCGGAGCAGCCGCGCTTTGCATATTACTCACTCTCCCCCCACTCCCAATTTCCCATCCCCTCTGACTCACGGACTGCATATGTTATCGCACCAAATCACTACCATCACTGAAACTAGCATTAAATCAATGTATGGTTAACTAAACTCTTTCTTATCTCACTTACTCACATCAGCTCTAATAATTTGGCCACCCTCTGTAATTGCCATTAATTTACATTCCACACATGTTGTAATCTTAAATGTCAACCTCAAGTATGCAATAACACAGTCTACAGCAAACTAAGCTGTTAATTATTTGCATAAACATGGATGAAAGACCAGCATCTTGGATGACTCCTGATGGGCAAAGCGATCGTTAAAACATGAAATATGCCATATAAAATCGCTGGTGGTCAATCAAGCAATGCTTCAATTGTATTATAATTTCACATGCTTGTTTCTAAAGCCCATTGGCAACTTTTCCACACTCAAGTAAATTAAAAATCCAAAAATGATATTTTCACTCCACCTTAGTGTATATATATAAATATGTGTGTGTATATATTCATTCGTGATCAGTCTTTCCTTGTGAACAGACGTGTTTTGTCGAGTGCTATCAAGTGAATAAGTGGTTTTCGTTGAAGTGTTTTAAAAAAAAAAGTGTTCCGTGCATTCTTAACTAAATTACTTCGTGCTACTAATCATTCATTAACGAATATATTTCATTTATTGACGTTATTCAGTACTATATTATTGGATCAAACCAAGGCTACAGAACGTGGCTTGCCTTGTTTGGTTTTCAAATCAATCGTAAAACGTGCAATCATAAGGTTGAAATTCCCTTGGTTTGTTTTTGTTGTTTTTCAAATCTATCAGAAACGTGGTTTTTTAAGGTTCAGATTTCCTTCACACACTACCTGACCTCCAAAAGGATCACCTACCGTGGGAAAAAAGGATTAAGTCAGTAAACAACGACCAGATAAGTTCCATTTAATACTTTTTCTTTAACATTTCTTTCGTCGGTAGCTTAATTCTATATTAATTTAGTAATAAATTTGTGTTACAAGATCCTGTTTCTGCGTTTCAAGAACGCGGTGGACCTACGTTGTAATTTATTAATTTCCAAACGCTCGTTCTTTGTTTTTTCTTTTTCTTTTTTGTTGTTTAACTAATTAAAAGCATGGCACCCCCGTCAAGTACTTGCAGTCGATGTGAAGGGAAATTTACTGCTTACGCGTTTACAATGGCTAATAATAATGATCAGTTAGTTTGCAGGTGGTGCTCAAACATGGAAGTGCTGAGGAACGAATTGGACCGTGAGAGGCAGGCCAGGGTGAGACTTGAAGAAAGCGTGATGCTCCTGACGGCAAAATTAGAATCCCTTGAGACTCCAGTTACGACCCCTCCTGCCTCAGTTTCTATTAATAATATAAATAGTACTAATAGCCCTCTCTCTTCCCCTAGTTCCCAACCCTTCGTTCGAGTGCGAAATGGAGCCCCATTGAGAAAAGCAAAGCCTTGTCTACCAGTAATAACAAGCAATAAGTTTTCTGTTTTACTGTTCGAAGATACTGATGAACCGGAAATACGACTCGTTGGTGATTCCATTGTTCGAGGGCAGCTCGAGGAATTCTGTGGGAGAAACCCTCGTCGTAGACGCCGTTACTGCTACCCTGGTGCAAGGGTGGTGGATATAACTAATAATGTCGACCATTTTACAGACAGTACCGCCGAGGACACAACGTATGTTATTCATGTCGGTACTAATAACGTTTTAAATTCTAGATCGGAAGAACTGCTGGCTAGGTACAGGGACTTATTAGAGCGATTAAAGGAGAAAACTAATAATTGTTTTAACAGGTATACTTCCTCGAATTATCCAACAAAGCGATTTCTACAGCAAGGCGACCTATATTAACAATAACCTAAAGTCTCTTTGCCAACAGGAAGGAGCGCATTTTGCTAATTTTTGGAACAGTTTCTACGGCAGGAGGGACTTGTTCCTCTAAGATGGACTTCATCTTAATGAAGTTGGAGCTGCGCGTTTAGGAAGACTATTTCATAATACTGTCTCTTCTTTTCAGGCTGCCGTAACTCGAACGGTCCCAGCGTAAATTCCACAAATTTCCCCCGCGCTCGCGAAGGTGTCGCAATTAAAAACAACTTGAAGGTTCTATCCTTAAATGCTCGTAGCCTACGAAATAAAATAAACGAATTTTTTTCTTTAATTGCTTGTAAAGACTATGATTTAATTGCGATAAATGAATCGTGGCTTAGCACTGAAACACGTGACTTTGTAGGGGAGTATCAAATTAAAGGTTATAGACTTTTTGTTAAAAACAGAATAGGTAGGCGAGGAGGCGGTGTTATGTTGTATATCAAAGATAATATTGCGAACGTTATAGAAGTAAAGCACTCAATTCCAGAACGGATAGATTCGACTATAGCAGAACTTAAATTGAACGATTTCAAACTTCTTGTTGCGGTTAATATAGGCCCCCAAATCAAACAGCTGCTACGGACGAAGCGTTATATCGTGAACTAAAGAGAATAATCGGTAGTGAGCAGGCTTTAGTTATGGGTGACTTTAATTGCGCCAACGTGAATTACGATACAATGCAGGGAGACGCGGAAGGTAATCGTTTAGTTAATTTTCTCGAGGATAGCTTTCTTATTCAAAAGGTTGGGGAACCTACGAGGTTGGACAGTATTTTAGATTTAGTAATAACTACGGATGATAGGCTAATTACTGATCTTCAAGTAATAGAACCGTTGAGCAATAGCGATCACAATATGGTAGAGTTTGTCCTCTCAGTAAGTCACTCGAAACCAACTAACTCGACTAAAATTCCTAGCTTCCAGCACGCAGACTTTAGTAAATTTCGAAATAAATTTTCACACGTCAATTGGGAAAACGTAATGGGGAACTCCAACGCAAAACTAATGTGGGAATCGTTCGTAACGGTATTTAGGACTATAAATGAGGAATGTGTACCGTACAAAATTAAGCGTGCGAAAGTAAACAACAAGCCCTTGTGGTTTACTTCTAGAGTAGGAGACATTATAAAGAGTAGAGAGGGCTTATAGGCTATACAAGTGCGATAAAGATAATCTGTTGTTACGAAACAACTACATATCTCTAAGGCGTGAAGCTAAAAGTGTAATAAAAAAGTCAAAACGCGAATTTGAAATCTCCATAGCTCGTGACGGTAAAGAAAACCCCAAGCGATTCTTTCAATACGTCAATAATAGAAATCCAGTAAAAAGTGTCTTAGGTCCATTAAAAATGGAAATGGAGATCTAGTCTCTGAAAACAAGGAAATGGCTACCTTGCTAAACGAATTTTTTACGTCAGTTTTTACTATAGAAGATGTAACGAATATCCCTACGGTCATAGACATAATACCTTTTGATAATGGTAATATTTTGGATAATATTGTCGTTAGTGAAGGGGAAGTAATGCGCTATATTGATAAAATGAAAACGCGTAAATCACCGGGTCCGGATTCCATATATCCCATACAACTAAAAGAATTAAAAGATAGCATTGTTGTGCCGCTAACAAAGAATTTTAATGCGTCTATTTCTGAGGGGTGCGTACCAGATAATTTCAAGTTAGCAAACGTAACACCTATCTTTAAGAAAGACGATAAAGGTGCGGCGGGAAATTATAGGCCAATCAGTTTAACGTCTGTTGTAGGTAAGCTACTGGAATCAATAATTAGGGATCGTATAGTCGAACACTTAGAAGTGCATAATCTGGTGAGAAATACGCAGCACGGTTTTAGGCGAAAAAAATCTTGCTTAACTAATCTTTTAGAATTTTTCCACAGCGTGGTTAACGTTTACGATAGACATCGGGCGGTTGATGTAGTGTATTTAGATTTTCAAAAAGCGTTTGACACCGTGCCGCACAAAAGACTGATTGAAAAAACTAAGGCTCATGGAATCAGGGGTGTAGTAATAAATTGGCTAGAAGAATGGTTGCGAGGCAGGAAACAGAGGGTGGTCGTTGGTGGAGCGGAGTCGTGTTGGGCTATTGTAGCGAGTGGCGTTCCTCAGGGTTCTGTATTGGGCCCCTTGCTTTTTCTTATATATATTAACGATTTAGATGTCGGCCTAGTCAGTACAGTTTCAAAGTTTGCAGATGAAACGAAGCTGGGTGGTAGGGCGATTAATGACGAAGATAGAGGTAAAATTCAGGAAGATCTGAATAAAATCGTTGATTGGTCAGTCACATGGCAAATGAGATTTAACGTGGATAAGTGCAAAATTATGCATATAGGTTCGCGTAACGGTAATTTTGCGTATAGTATGTCAGGGAAAGATTTAACAAGCGTAGAGCAGGAAAAAGATTTAGGAGTTATAGTCACTGGTGATTTAAAAGTAGCGAAACAAAGTACAGCAGCGGTCAATAAGGCGAACAAAGTGTTAGGTTTTATAGCTCGAAATTTTGAGTACAAATCGCGCGATATTATAATTCCTCTTTATAAATCATTAGTTAGACCCCATTTGGAGTACGCGGTCCAATTTTGGAATCCGCATATGCGCAAAGATATAGACAAAATCGAAAGAGTTCAAAGACGAGCAACTAAGATGATTCCGTCTCTTAGGTCAAAGTCGTACGAGGATAGGCTTAAAGAGTTAAAATTGACTACACTCGAGACTAGGAGGTTAAGGGGTGATCTAATCCAGTTTTCGAAATTATGAATGGGTTTGATAATGTAGATAGAGATAGCTTTTTCGAAATATCTCAATATAATAGGACTAGAAATAACGGGTGTAAGTTGACAAGTAGAAGGTTCGAGACAGCAGTTGCGAAAAAGTTTTTTACGCGTAGAATAGTAAATAGCTGGAATAGTTTGCCGGTAGAAGTAATTAGTAGCACGTCTATAAACATGTTTAAGAATCGATTGGACGCGCATGTTGATAGAAAGGGTATAGTTTAAGGTAGTAAAATTAAGGCTTTGTCGGGATAGATCCCACAGCTCAACACAAGTGTTGTGGGATATAGGGAGGTAGCGTCTTGGGTTAGGGGATACTCTCTGTCCTTACGCACCCCATTTAAAGAGATTCCTCTGCCGAGCGGTGCCCCCATAGTACTGTGAGGTATTGAAAAACTCATGATCTTCACTTGCCCCACAAACACCTTTAAATGGGAGACCCATAATGGGTGCACACACATTTCTACATTACTGTACAGTCTTTACAGCCACACCTACACTTTTCCTCGTAAGTGTATATATTGTAATGTATATGGTTGTAAATTTGACTTGGTCCGCAATCGATATGAACCGTGACTTGATGGATACCGTAATGAAATTGACTGGATTCTTTGGATCTGATATATTTGCATGTCCGTTATATAATAGATATAGAGTGTAACATATTTGTGGATAGTAGTCTATTATGACTTGATCCTCTGGATCGAGAGATTCTATCTTTAGTTTTAAATCGATAATTAATTATTTTTAAATTGATAATGTATATGGTTGTAAATTTTGACTTGGTCCGCAAACGATATGGACCGTGACTTGATGGATACCGTAATGAAATTGACTGGATTCTTTGGATCTGATATATTTGCATGTCCGATATAAATAGATATAGAATGTAACATATTTGTGGATAGTAGTCTATTATGACTTGCTCCTCTGGACCGAGAGATTCTATCTTTAGTTTTAAACCGATAATTAATTATTTTTAAATTGATAATTACTCAGTTTCGTAAAAATTGGTCGTTGCCAATTTACCGGCAGTTTTTAAATAAGTTTCTTATGTTCTTCTGGTTCGGAACCCACGTAAAATTGTAGGTCCCCTCCGCCACCACGGAGGACATACACAATACACGATTACGAACACAGTTAGGTAGACCTGCCATGAGTGGATCCTAGGGTCTTTGTTGGTCTGAAACATTATAACATATATATATATATATGTGTGTGTGTGTATATATATATATGTCTGTGTGTATATATATATGTGTTTGTGTGTATATATATATATATATATATATATATATATATATATATGTGGGTATATATATATATATGTGTGTGTGTATATATATGTATATATATGTGTATATATATATATGTGTGTGTGTGTATATATATATATATATATGTGTGTGTATATATATATATTATATATATATATATATGTGTGTGTGTATATACATATATATATGTGTGTGTGTGTGTGTATATATACATAGATATGTGTGTGTGTATATATATATAGATATATGTGTGTGTGTGTATATATATAGATATATGTGTGTGTGTATATATATATATTATATATATGTGTATATATATGTATATATGTGTGTGTATATATATATATGTGTGTGTGTGTGTGTATATATATATATATATGTGTGTGTATATATATGTGTGTGTGTATATATATATATGTGTGTGTGTGTATATATATGTGTGTGTGTATATGTAAAAAGTGAACAATGAACAATAGTTTTATGTTCGAATGTCCATTTTTACATAGGAACCAAAATCGCTTAACGCGAGTTTGTATAATAATTTTACTTGTAGCTTCCTATTTTTGTTCATGTCACAACCCTACGATCTACCCTTTCTATGGTTTAGTCGTATCCATCATCCATTTTCCATTTGTTATAAAAGTTATTATAATTAATTATGAATTGTCTTGCATCTCACCCTCGACCCTAGATTATGCATACACATTGCATGTAACAGGATTGGAACCCGTAGTTGTACTTCTTAGTCATTACTACCCACTCTTTGCCTCTAATTCATCTTTTCTAATAATGACTTAAACACTATGACGTCATAAAATAACTTTATTCTCTTTACGTTCTCCATACGTACAAATTCAATAACTATGACGTCACATTTTCCCGTCATTAATTTCCCTTCATCATATCTCTAGTATTCAATGTATGAAAATTCTGTAACATCATAATAAAAACTGTGCACTCTATAGAAGTCATTATTTATATGTTATGTAGTATAAATATTATTATTCAACCATATTCATTCATCTACCTATTGTCTACTTATGCCCTATCAACTTATCAGTCTATTTTTACTCGTGTCAATCTATGAAACGCAAAACCTTTGCCTTCGTTCGGGAACGCGAAAAAACGTTCTCGTATTATTTTTTCCATTTTTATTTTTAAATTATTTGACCTCCCGAGGTGAACTCTAGACAATGCTTAGTAAGTTATTATCAGAAATTCCACTCATCACAGCATAATTTGAACGCTTCTAAGATAAAAAAGGTCTCCTTTCTTAAAAATCTTCTTGTTAAACAACTTCTTGTTAAACATCTTCTGGTAAAATCATCTTGATAGTAGGGTCGCCAATTTTTAGAATCCTCTTCTTAAAATAATCTTCTTTTAATCCTGGCAGGGATAGCCCAGCTGTTAACCCCCCCCCCCTTTATGGCCCTTTGTCGGTTCGGATTCGAAGGGGGTTCTAGTTAGGAGGCTGCAACGGATGCTTCTTCTTTATACTTTTCTATAATTCTTTTCGGTCGCCTTAGGGGGTCGACACTCTGTTAATTCTTTTCTTTCTGCTTATTAATTCTTCTCTTTTTATAATTATCGACTTTTCTGACTAAGTTCTGAAGCGAGCACGGCTCGAAGGAAAAAGATAAAAACTTCTTAAAATGTGCTTTACTTCTTAAAAATTACAGTTGGAACTCTGAATTACAAGGGGTAGAGGTTCGACCTCTTTCGACCATGGCTCAGGCCGGAATCTAAAAATACTTAAGTTAAGGAGGCAAGGGGCTTCTGCCCCCTCCCGATGAAGTGCTAATCTGAAGAAGTCTAATGAGAAGATGGTAATCTAGAAGTGCCTTAAATGAAGTCCTATAATGAAGTGAAGTATTTTTTCAAATATACGTATAATATAATTTAAATGTTTGGGGGAGAACAGTTGAAGGTTAAATTTCCCCCCTTTTTAAACACATGATTTCAACTAAAAAGAATAAAAAATAAAAAAATAAAAAAGAACAGTAGTATCGCTGATTCGACATTTATGGAGGCGATATTATTTCGTATTAGCACATCAGCACAATTTTGAGTACATGACTGAGTACGTATTAATTTTGGTTCATTACAATTATGATTACAATTATGGATTACAACTACCAATTAATTCATATTCACTTTTTAATTACAATTCCATTAAAGTACATTCTTACATTATAAATTAAATCATTACATTTAATTAGTTTCACTGAAGTACATTACAAGTTATTGTTCATTACAGTTTCATTAAAGTACATTACATCAATTACATTATTAAAGGATTACATTTAATTACAATTTTAGCAAATTGTTAATTGACGTATCTACTACTGAAATAATATGCTATAATGTTATACATTCGAATCAAAGCGAAAGGAGACCTTTTTTATCTTAGAAGCGTTCAAATTATGCTGTGATGAGTGGAATTTCTGATAATAACTTACTAAGCATTGTCTAGAGTTCACCTCGGGAGGTCAAATAATTTAAAAATAAAAATGGAAAAAATAATACGAGAACGTTTTTTTCGCGTTCCCGAACGAAGGCAAAGGTTTTGCGTTTCATAGATTGACACGAGTAAAAATAGACTGATAAGTTGATAGGGCATAAGTAGACAATAGGTAGATGAATGAATATGGTTGAATAATAATATTTATACTACATAACATATAAATAATGACTTCTATAGAGTGTACAGTTTTTATTATGATGTTAAAGAATTTTCATACATTGAATACTAGAGATATGATGAAGGGAAATTAATGACGGGAAAATGTGACGTCATAGTTATTGAATTTGTACGTATGGAGAACGTAAAGAGAATAAAGTTATTTTATGACGTCATAGTGTTTAAGTCATTATTAGAAAAGATGAATTAGAGGCAAAGAGTGGGTAGTAATGACTAAGAAGTACAACTACGGGTTCCAATCCTGTTACATGCAATGTGTATGCTAATCTAGGGTCGAGGGTGAGATGCAAGACAATTCATAATTAATTATAATAACTTTTATAACAAATGGAAAATGGATGATGGATACGACTAAACCATAGAAAGGGTAGATCGTAGGGTTGTGACATGAACAAAAATAGGAAGCTACAAGTAAAATTATTATCCAAACTCGCGTTAAGCGATTTTGGTTCTTATGTAAAAATGGACATTCGAACATAAAACTATTGTTCATTGTTCACTTTTTACATTACTCTCCCCTTTTAAAAATGATATTATACAATAATTTAATAGGGTACCATTAACACAATACAAATGAGAAAATAACATCGTAAGTAATGACGACATTCTTTACAATAGAAATTTTATACAGAATGAGTTCGGGTAGTTGAGTACAATGCAGAGTAATCAAATTTTTAAAATGACACTTGCTTACAAAATATTTAAAAAAATCAGATTAAAACGACTTTTATACAAACAGAATAAAAGGATTAGTACGTTAATTTAGACAAACAATTAAGTTAGACAAAGAATGATATGGTTAAATTTTTTACAAAATTTTATTTTTTCTTCTGAAGGATAAATTATATTCATAATGAATAGGTAAGAGGGAAAAATATAAATCATACAAGCTATGAGCTAATTTTGATTGACTAGTGTAGGTAAAAAATAGAATTACGTAATGGATGATGTATAGACCTGTGGTCTAGGGTGTATTTTTGTGTGCTAGGTATAAAGTGTGTAGCTGATAATTTCGAGACAGATTGTTAAATTAACTGTATAAATGCATGAGCGAGAATTTGTATATAGTAAGCAAAAAATGATTAAGACTAAATAGCATAAGTTGCACTTACGTAATGAAATAGTTTTTTTGTGATATTTAATGATTTTAGCATCAGGTTTGTATATATATATAGTATATATATAGTGTGCATGCATTTTTATTGACTGTTGTAGGTACAAATCGAATTACGTAGTGGATGATGTATAGACCCGTGGTCAAATGTGTATTTATGTTTATTGGGTACAAAGTGTGTATTTTATAATTTCGAAACACAGATTAAATTCGACTAAGACAATTACTCAGTATTAATCGAATTAAAAAAAAATATATATATAAAAAATATAAAGTTTGAAAATAGAAATCAATGATAAACTATAATAAACTAAGCATATAATATTCTTAAAAATAAAAAAACACAACTTAACATAAACGGAGGTTATGTTCCATAGTACTAAAGAGGAATTAACCATGGTTGAACCATGTCTCCGGTTGTCACTGGGTTCAACTGGGGTTGGGGGTGTTAAAATAAAAATTAAAAAAAACAAAGGTTGGAGTACGACATTCGGGGGAATTGAGTGACTAAGCGGGGGATATAAGTTTGAAATTGACAATTACATCTTTTCGGGAGCAAACGGCATGTTCCTCATATACATGACAATAATTACCAAAATCGTTACAAACAATTGTAAAAACGGTTTTGTGGCAATTAATGAATTACATAACTATATATCTATATACGTAACCATGGCATGACAAGAAAAGACAGATAGGTCAATTTTCTTCTCACAAACACAAAAAAAGGTTGAATTAAATTCTTTTGAGCAACAAAAACAAAGGTTGAATTAAATTCTTAAATTACATTTTCTTAAATTACAAGGAAAAAGTTGAATTCAATTGACTGCATTGAAAACTAACTTGGGACTCGGAATAAAAATGACTTGGAATAAATCTCTCTGACTTCAAGTAAAACTCTGACTTGAAATAAACTCTGACTTCGAATCTAACTCTGACTTCGAATCTAACTCTGACTTTGAATCTAACTGAAATCTCTGGGGCGGTTGGCCCTCTTAGATGCAACCTATTGACTTGAACTCTTATCAAGTATCTCTATAAATCTCTGGGGCGGTTGGCCGTTTTGGCGCAACCTTCTGACTTGACCTCTTATCAAGTATTCTGAACTGAAAATGAAACTGACTTGAACTCCTATCAAGTAGTATCTTGAAACTGAAAATGGGCTGTCTAACTTGAACCTGCTTCAAGTATTCCTATAAATCTCTAAACTCTCTCTAAACTCTGTAAACTCTCTCTCTCTTAATTTGCAAGTCAATTCAATTCAGTAATTGGAAAAAAAATTTGCAAACAAAAAGAATAAAAAATGTAAACATTTCATTCTAATGTACGGGAAGGTACATAAAATAAAATTATTCTATATTGAATATAACAGTGAAATTAACTCAAATTCTCTCTGAAATTAACTGTTACAATCAACTTTGTTACAATTAACTCTGTGTTACAATTTCTATTTCACTAAAAAAAAATGTATCACTGGTGTCTGAAATGTTCACTGTGTTTTGTGTTAAATTCTGGCTCCATACTAAATATTAACTGTTAATAGTACTGATTTTTTTTCAAGTGTTTATAAACTTCTTAAAAAAACAAAATGTACTTAACCACATTTCTACGGGCGAAATCCTCAGAGACGTGTCCTGAAGACGTCTTGCTGGCTGAAATCTTCTGGTTAAACATCTTCTGGGTAAAAATCTTCTGGGTAAAAATATTCTGGGTAAAAATATTCTGGGTAAAAATATTCTGGGTAAAAATCTTCTTGGGTAAACATCTTCTTGGGTAAACATCTTCTTGGGTAAACATCTTCTTGGGTAAACATCTTCTTGTTAAAATCTTCTTCTTAGTAGGGTCGCCAATTTTTGTTTATCCTGGTGCAGGGTAATTTCTATCTTGGCCAAA
The DNA here is from genome assembly GCA_023014485.1 of Bathynomus jamesi. Lineage (NCBI taxonomy): Eukaryota > Metazoa > Arthropoda > Malacostraca > Isopoda > Cirolanidae > Bathynomus > Bathynomus jamesi. The sequence continues at coordinate 660,985 of JAJOZX010001456.1, forward strand.
GAGTGGCCTCTTCTTAAAATCTTCTTTTAAAATAATCTTCTTTTAATCCTGATGCAGGGTAATTTCTATCTTGGCCAAAGAGTGGCCTCTTCTTAAAATCTTCTTCTGGTTAAAATAATCTTCTTAAGATCCTGGTAAAGGGTCTCCACAATGTTAGACCCCATATCTTCTTCTATGTCCCTATGGAGTCGTCTTGATTTTTATCCTGGCAAGGTCGCCAGCTGTTAACCCCCCCCCTTTATGGCCCTTTGTCGGTTCGGATTCGAAGGGGGTTCTAGTTAGGAGGCTGCAACGGATGCTTCTTCTTTATACTTTTCTATAATTCTTTTCGGTCGCCTTAGGGGGTCGACACTCTGTTAATTCTTTTTCTTTCTGCTTATTAATTCTTCTCTTTTTATAATTATCGACTTTTCTGACTAAGTTCTGAAGCGAGCACGGCTCGAAGGAAAAAGATAAAAACTTCTTAAAATGTGCTTTACTTCTTAAAAATTACAGTTGGTACTCTGAATTACAAGGGGTAGAGGTTCGACCTCTTTCGACCATGGCTCAGGCCGGAATCTAAAAATACTTAAGTTAAGGAGGCAAGGGGCTTCCCCCTCCCGATGAAGTGCTAATCTGAAGAAGTCTAATGAGAAGATGGTAATCTAGAAGTGCCTTAAATGAAGTCCTATAATGAAGTGAAGTATTTTTTCAAATATACGTATAATATAATTTAAATGTTTGGGGGAGAACAGTTGAAGGTTAAATTTCCCCCTTTTTAAACACATGATTTCAACTAAAAATAATAAAAAATAAAAAATAAAAAGAACAGTAGTATCGCTGATTCGACATTTATGGAGGCGATATTATTTCGTATTAGCACATCAGCACAATTTTGAGTACATGACTGAGTACGTATTAATTTTGGTTCATTACAATTATGATTACAATTATGGATTACAACTACCAATTAATTCATATTCACTTTTTAATTACAATTCCATTAAAGTACATTCTTACATTATAAATTAAATCATTACATTTAATTAGTTTCACTGAAGTACATTACAAGTTATTGTTCATTACAGTTTCATTAAAGTACATTACATCAATTACATTATATTAAAGGATTACATTTAATTACAATTTTAGCAAATTGTTAATTGACGTATCTACTACTGAAATAATATGCTATAATGTTATACATTCGAATCAAAGCGAAAGGAGACCTTTTTTATCTTAGAAGCGTTCAAATTATGCTGTGATGAGTGGAATTTCTGATAATAACTTACTAAGCATTGTCTAGAGTTCACCTCGGGAGGTCAAATAATTTAAAAATAAAAATGGAAAAAATAATACGAGAACGTTTTTTCGCGTTCCCGAACGAAGGCAAAGGTTTTGCGTTTCATAGATTGACACGAGTAAAAATAGACTGATAAGTTGATAGGGCATAAGTAGACAATAGGTAGATGAATGAATATGGTTGAATAATAATATTTATACTACATAACATATAAATAATGACTTCTATAGAGTGTACAGTTTTTATTATGATGTTAAAGAATTTTCATACATTGAATACTAGAGATATGATGAAGGGAAATTAATGACGGGAAAATGTGACGTCATAGTTATTGAATTTGTACGTATGGAGAACGTAAAGAGAATAAAGTTATTTTATGACGTCATAGTGTTTAAGTCATTATTAGAAAAGATGAATTAGAGGCAAAGAGTGGGTAGTAATGACTAAGAAGTACAACTACGGGTTCCAATCCTGTTACATGCAATGTGTATGCATAATCTAGGGTCGAGGGTGAGATGCAAGACAATTCATAATTAATTATAATAACTTTTATAACAAATGGAAAATGGATGATGGATACGACTAAACCATAGAAAGGGTAGATCGTAGGGTTGTGACATGAACAAAAATAGGAAGCTACAAGTAAAATTATTATCCAAACTCGCGTTAAGCGATTTTGGTTCTTATGTAAAAATGGACATTCGAACATAAAACTATTGTTCATTGTTCACTTTTTACATTACTCTCCCCTTTTAAAAATGATATTTATACAATAATTTAATAGGGTACCATTAATACAATACAAATGAGAAAATAACATCGTAAGTAATGACGACATTCTTTACAATAGAAATTTTATACAGAATGAGTTCGGGTAGTTGAGTACAATGCAGAGTAATCAAATTTTTAAAATGACACTTGCTTACAAAATATTTAAAAAAATCAGATTAAAACGACTTTTATACAAACAGAATAAAAGGATTAGTACGTTAATTTAGACAAACAATTAAGTTAGACAAAGAATGATATGGTTAAAATTTTTTACAAAATTTTATTTTTTTCTTCTGAAGGATAAATTATATTCATAATGAATAGGTAAGAGGGAAAAATATAAATCATACAAGCTATAAGCTAATTTTGATTGACTAGTGTAGGTAAAAATAGAATTACGTAATGGATGATGTATAGACCTGTGGTCTAGGGTGTATTTTTGTGTGCTAGGTATAAAGTGTGTAGCTGATAATTTCGAGACAGATTGTTAAATTAACTGTATAAATGCATGAGCGAGAATTTGTATATAGTAAGCAAAAAATGATTAAGACTAAATAGCATAAGTTGCACTTACGTAATGAAATAGTTTTTTTGTGATATTTAATGATTTTAGCATCAGGTTTGTATATATTATAGTATATATATAGTGTGCATGCATTTTTATTGACTGTTGTAGGTACAAATCGAATTACGTAGTGGATGATGTATAGACCCGTGGTCAAATGTGTATTTATGTTTATTGGGTACAAAGTGTGTATTTTATAATTTCGAAACACAGATTAAATTCGACTAAGACAATTACTCAGTATTAATCGAATTAAAAAAAAATATATATATAAAAATATAAAGTTTGAAAATAGAAATCAATGATAAACTATAATAAACTAAGCATATAATATTCTTAAAAATAAAAAAAACACAACTTAACATAAACGGAGGTTATGTTCCATAGTACTAAAGAGGAATTAACCATGGTTGAACCATGTCTCCGGTTGTCACTGGGTTCAACTGGGGTTGGGGGTGTTAAAATAAAAATTAAAAAAACAAAGGTTGGAGTACGACATTCGGGGAATTGAGTGACTAAGCGGGGGATATAAGTTTGAAATTGACAATTACATCTTTTCGGGAGCAAACGGCATGTTCCTCATATACATGACAATAATTACCAAAATCGTTACAAACAATTGTAAAAACGGTTTTGTGGCAATTAATGAATTACATAACTATATATCTATATACGTAACCATGGCATGACAAGAAAAGACAGATAGGTCAATTTTCTTCTCACAAACACAAAAAAGGTTGAATTAAATTCTTTGAGCAACAAAAACAAAGGTTGAATTAAATTCTTAAATTACATTTTCTTAAATTACAAGGAAAAAGTTGAATTCAATTGACTGCATTGAAAACTAACTTGGGACTCGGAATAAAAATGACTTGGAATAAATCTCTCTGACTTCAAGTAAAACTCTGACTTGAAATAAACTCTGACTTCGAATCTAACTCTGACTTCGAATCTAACTCTGACTTTGAATCTAACTGAAATCTCTGGGGCGGTTGGCCCTCTTAGATGCAACCTATTGACTTGAACTCTTATCAAGTATCTCTATAAATCTCTGGGGCGGTTGGCCGTTTTGGCGCAACCTTCTGACTTGACCTCTTATCAAGTATTCTGAACTGAAAATGAAACTGACTTGAACTCCTATCAAGTAGTATCTTGAAACTGAAAATGGGCTGTCTAACTTGAACCTGCTTCAAGTATTCCTATAAATCTCTAAACTCTCTCTAAACTCTGTAAACTCTCTCTCTCTTAATTTGCAAGTCAATTCAATTCAGTAATTGGAAAAAAATTTGCAAACAAAAAGAATAAAAAATGTAAACATTTCATTCTAATGTACGGGAAGGTACATAAAATAAAATTATTCTATATTGAATATAACAGTGAAATTAACTCAAATTCTCTCTGAAATTAACTGTTACAATCAACTTTGTTACAATTAACTCTGTGTTACAATTTCTATTTCACTAAAAAAAATGTATCACTGGTGTCTGAAATGTTCACTGTGTTTTGTGTTAAATTCTGGCTCCATACTAAATATTAACTGTTAATAGTACTGATTTTTTTTTCAAGTGTTTATAAACTTCTTAAAAAAAAAAATGTACTTAACCACATTTCTACGGGCGAAATCCTCAGAGACGTGTCCTGAAGACGTCTTGCTGGCTGAAATCTTCTGGTTAAACATTCTTCTGGGTAAAAATCTTCTGGGTAAAAATATTCTGGGTAAAAATATTCTGGGTAAAATCTTCTTGGGTAAACATCTTCTTGGGTAAACATCTTCTTGGGTAAACATCTTCTTGGGTAAACATCTTCTTGTTAAAATCTTCTTCTTAGTAGGGTCGCCAATTTTTGTTTATCCTGGTGCAGGGTAATTTCTATCTTGGCCAAAGAGTGGCCTCTTCTTAAAATCTTCTTTTAAAATAATCTTCTTTTAATCCTGATGCAGGGTAATTTCTATCTTGGCCAAAGAGTGGCCTCTTCTTAAAATCTTCTTCTGGTTAAAATAATCTTCTTAAGATCCTGGTAAAGGGTCTCCACAATGTTAGACCCCATATCTTCTTCTATGTCCCTATGGAGTCGTCTTGATTTTTATCCTGGCAAGGTCGCCAGCTGTTAACCCCCCCCCCTTTATGGCCCTTTGTCGGTTCGGATTCGAAGGGGGTTCTAGTTAGGAGGCTGCAACGGATGCTTCTTCTTTATACTTTTCTATAATTCTTTCGGTCGCCTTAGGGGGTCGACACTCTGTTAATTCTTTTTCTTTCTGCTTATTAATTCTTCTCTTTTTATAATTATCGACTTTTCTGACTAAGTTCTGAAGCGAGCACGGCTCGAAGGAAAAAGATAAAAACTTCTTAAAATGTGCTTTACTTCTTAAAAATTACAGTTGGTACTCTGAATTACAAGGGGTAGAGGTTCGACCTCTTTCGACCATGGCTCAGGCCGGAATCTAAAAATACTTAAGTTAAGGAGGCAAGGGCTTCTTCCCCCTCCGATGAAGTGCTAATCTGAAGAAGTCTAATGAGAAGATGGTAATCTAGAAGTGCCTTAAATGAAGTCCTATAATGAAGTGAAGTATTTTTTCAAATATACGTATAATATAATTTAAATGTTTGGGGGAGAACAGTTGAAGGTTAAATTTCCCCCCTTTTTAAACACATGATTTCAACTAAAAAATAAAAAATAAAAAAATAAAAAGAACAGTAGTATCGCTGATTCGACATTTATGGAGGCGATATTATTTCGTATTAGCACATCAGCACAATTTTGAGTACATGACTGAGTACGTATTAATTTTGGTTCATTACAATTATGATTACAATTATGGATTACAACTACCAATTAATTCATATTCACTTTTTAATTACAATTCCATTAAAGTACATTCTTACATTATAAATTAAATCATTACATTTAATTAGTTTCACTGAAGTACATTACAAGTTATTGTTCATTACAGTTTCATTAAAGTACATTACATCAATTACATTATATTAAAGGATTACATTTAATTACAATTTTAGCAAATTGTTAATTGACGTATCTACTACTGAAATAATATGCTATAATGTTATACATTCGAATCAAAGCGAAAGGAGACCTTTTTTATCTTAGAAGCGTTCAAATTATGCTGTGATGAGTGGAATTTCTGATAATAACTTACTAAGCATTGTCTAGAGTTCACCTCGGGAGGTCAAATAATTTAAAAATAAAAATGGAAAAAATAATACGAGAACGTTTTTTCGCGTTCCCGAACGAAGGCAAAGGTTTTGCGTTTCATAGATTGACACGAGTAAAAATAGACTGATAAGTTGATAGGGCATAAGTAGACAATAGGTAGTGAATGATGAATATGGTTGAATAATAATATTTATACTACATAACATATAAATAATGACTTCTATAGAGTGTACAGTTTTTATTATGATGTTAAAGAATTTTCATACATTGAATACTAGAGATATGATGAAGGGAAATTAATGACGGGAAAATGTGACGTCATAGTTATTGAATTTGTACGTATGGAGAACGTAAAGAGAATAAAGTTATTTTATGACGTCATAGTGTTTAAGTCATTATTAGAAAAGATGAATTAGAGGCAAAGAGTGGGTAGTAATGACTAAGAAGTACAACTACGGGTTCCAATCCTGTTACATGCAATGTGTATGCATAATCTAGGGTCGAGGGTGAGATGCAAGACAATTCATAATTAATTATAATAACTTTTATAACAAATGGAAAATGGATGATGGATACGACTAAACCATAGAAAGGGTAGATCGTAGGGTTGTGACATGAACAAAAATAGGAAGCTACAAGTAAAATTATTATCCAAACTCGCGTTAAGCGATTTTGGTTCTTATGTAAAAATGGACATTCGAACATAAAACTATTGTTCATTGTTCACTTTTTACATTACTCTCCCCTTTTAAAAATGATATTTATACAATAATTTAATAGGGTACCATTAATACAATACAAATGAGAAAATAACATCGTAAGTAATGACGACATTCTTTACAATAGAAATTTTATACAGAATGAGTTCGGGTAGTTGAGTACAATGCAGAGTAATCAAATTTTTAAAATGACACTTGCTTACAAAATATTTAAAAAAATCAGATTAAAACGACTTTTATACAAACAGAATAAAAGGATTAGTACGTTAATTTAGACAAACAATTAAGTTAGACAAAGAATGATATGGTTAAAATTTTTACAAAATTTTATTTTTTTCTTCTGAAGGATAAATTATATTCATAATGAATAGGTAAGAGGGAAAAAATAAATCATACAAGCTATAAGCTAATTTTGATTGACTAGTGTAGGTAAAAATAGAATTACGTAATGGATGATGTATAGACCTGTGGTCTAGGGTGTATTTTTGTGTGCTAGGTATAAAGTGTGTAGCTGATAATTTCGAGACAGATTGTTAAATTAACTGTATAAATGCATGAGCGAGAATTTGTATATAGTAAGCAAAAAATGATTAAGACTAAATAGCATAAGTTGCACTTACGTAATGAAATAGTTTTTTTGTGATATTTAATGATTTTAGCATCAGGTTTGTATATATATATAGTATATATATAGTGTGCATGCATTTTTATTGACTGTTGTAGGTACAAATCGAATTACGTAGTGGATGATGTATAGACCCGTGGTCAAATGTGTATTTATGTTTATTGGGTACAAAGTGTGTATTTTATAATTTCGAAACACAGATTAAATTCGACTAAGACAATTACTCAGTATTAATCGAATTAAAAAAAATATATATATAAAAAATATAAAGTTTGAAAATAGAAATCAATGATAAACTATAATAAACTAAGCATATAATATTCTTAAAAATAAAAAAAACACAACTTAACATAAACGGAGGTTATGTTCCATAGTACTAAAGAGGAATTAACCATGGTTGAACCATGTCTCCGGTTGTCACTGGGTTCAACTGGGGTTGGGGGTGTTAAAATAAAAATTAAAAAAACAAAGGTTGGAGTACGACATTCGGGGGAATTGAGTGACTAAGCGGGGGATATAAGTTTGAAATTGACAATTACATCTTTTCGGGAGCAAACGGCATGTTCCTCATATACATGACAATAATTACCAAAATCGTTACAAACAATTGTAAAAACGGTTTTGTGGCAATTAATGAATTACATAACTATATATCTATATACGTAACCATGGCATGACAGAAAAGACAGATAGGTCAATTTTCTTCTCACAAACACAAAAAAAGGTTGAATTAAATTCTTTTGAGCAACAAAAACAAAGGTTGAATTAAATTCTTAAATTACATTTCTTAAATTACAAGGAAAAAGTTGAATTCAATTGACTGCATTGAAAACTAACTTGGGACTCGGAATAAAAATGACTTGGAATAAATCTCTCTGACTTCAAGTAAAACTCTGACTTGAAATAAACTCTGACTTCGAATCTAACTCTGACTTCGAATCTAACTCTGACTTTGAATCTAACTGAAATCTCTGGGCGGTTGGCCCTCTTAGATGCAACCTATTGACTTGAACTCTTATCAAGTATCTCTATAAATCTCTGGGCGGTTGGCCGTTTTGGCGCAACCTTCTGACTTGACCTCTTATCAAGTATTCTGAACTGAAATGAAACTGACTTGAACTCCTATCAAGTAGTATCTTGAAACTGAAAATGGGCTGTCTAACTTGAACCTGCTTCAAGTATTCCTATAAATCTCTAAACTCTCTCTAAACTCTGTAAACTCTCTCTCTCTTAATTTGCAAGTCAATTCAATTCAGTAATTGGAAAAAAAATTTGCAAACAAAAAGAATAAAAAATGTAAACATTTCATTCTAATGTACGGGAAGGTACATAAAATAAAATTATTCTATATTGAATATAACAGTGAAATTAACTCAAATTCTCTCTGAAATTAACTGTTACAATCAACTTTGTTACAATTAACTCTGTTACAATTTCTATTTCACTAAAAAAAAATGTATCACTGGTGTCTGAAATGTTCACTGTGTTTTGTGTTAAATTCTGGCTCCATACTAAATATTAACTGTTAATAGTACTGATTTTTTTTCAAGTGTTTATAAACTTCTTAAAAAAACAAAATGTACTTAACCACATTTCTACGGGCGAAATCCTCAGAGACGTGTCCTGAAGACGTCTTGCTGGCTGAAATCTTCTGGTTAAACATCTTCTGGGTAAAATCTTCTGGGTAAAAATATTCTGGTAAAAATATTCTGGGTAAAAATATTCTGGGTAAAAATCTTCTTGGGTAAACATCTTCTTGGGTAAACATCTTCTTGGGTAAACATCTTCTTGGGTAAACATCTTCTTGTTAAAATCTTCTTCTTAGTAGGGTCGCCAATTTTTGTTTATCCTGGTGCAGGGTAATTTCTATCTTGGCCAAAGAGTGGCCTCTTCTTAAAATCTTCTTTTAAAATAATCTTCTTTTAATCCTGATGCAGGGTAATTTCTATCTTGGCCAAAGAGTGGCCTCTTCTTAAAATCTTCTTCTGGTTAAAATAATCTTCTTAAGATCCTGGTAAAGGGTCTCCACAATGTTAGACCCCATATCTTCTTCTATGTCCCTATGGAGTCGTCTTGATTTTTATCCTGGCAAGGTCGCCAGCTGTTAACCCCCCCCCCTTTATGGCCCTTTGTCGGTTCGATTCGAAGGGGGTTCTAGTTAGGAGGCTGCAACGGATGCTTCTTCTTTATACTTTCTATAATTCTTTTCGGTCGCCTTAGGGGGTCGACACTCTGTTAATTCTTTTTCTTTCTGCTTATTAATTCTTCTCTTTTTATAATTATCGACTTTTCTGACTAAGTTCTGAAGCGAGCACGGCTCGAAGGAAAAAGATAAAAACTTCTTAAAATGTGCTTTACTTCTTAAAAATTACAGTTGGTACTCTGAATTACAAGGGGTAGAGGTTCGACCTCTTTCGACCATGGCTCAGGCCGGAATCTAAACTTAAGTTAAAGGAGGCAAGGGCTTCTGCCCCCTCCCGATGAAGTGCTAATCTGAAGAAGTCTAATGAGAAGATGGTAATCTAGAAGTGCCTTAAATGAAGTCCTATAATGAAGTGAAGTATTTTTTCAAATATACGTATAATATAATTTAAATGTTTGGGGGAGAACAGTTGAAGGTTAAATTTCCCCCCTTTTTAAACACATGATTTCAACTAAAAGAATAAAAAATAAAAAATAAAAAAGAACAGTAGTATCGCTGATTCGACATTTATGGAGGCGATATTTTTTCGTATTAGCACATCAGCACAATTTTGAGTACATGACTGAGTACGTATTAATTTTGGTTCATTACAATTATGATTACAATTATGGATTACAACTACCATTAATTCATATTCACTTTTTAATTACAATTCCATTAAAGTACATTCTTACATTATAAATTAAATCATTACATTTAATTAGTTTCACTGAAGTACATTACAAGTTATTGTTCATTACAGTTTCATTAAAGTACATTACATCAATTACATTATATTAAAGGATTACATTTAATTACAATTTTAGCAAATTGTTAATTGACGTATCTACTACTGAAATAATATGCTATAATGTTATACATTCGAATCAAAGCGAAAGGAGACCTTTTTTATCTTAGAAGCGTTCAAATTATGCTGTGATGAGTGGAATTTCTGATAATAACTTACTAAGCATTGTCTAGAGTTCACCTCGGGAGGTCAAATAATTTAAAAATAAAAATGGAAAAAATAATACGAGAACGTTTTTTTGCGTTCCCGAACGAAGGCAAAGGTTTTGCGTTTCATAGATTGACACGAGTAAAAATAGACTGATAAGTTGATAGGGCATAAGTAGACAATAGGTAGATGAATGAATATGGTTGAATAATAATATTTATACTACATAACATATAAATAATGACTTCTATAGAGTGTACAGTTTTTATTATGATGTTAAAGAATTTTCATACATTGAATACTAGAGATATGATGAAGGGAAATTAATGACGGGAAAATGTGACGTCATAGTTATTGAATTTGTACGTATGGAGAACGTAAAGAGAATAAAGTTATTTTATGACGTCATAGTGTTTAAGTCATTATTAGAAAAGATGAATTAGAGGCAAAGAGTGGGTAGTAATGACTAAGAAGTACAACTACGGGTTCCAATCCTGTTACATGCAATGTGTATGCATAATCTAGGGTCGAGGGTGAGATGCAAGACAATTCATAATTAATTATATAACTTTTATAACAAATGGAAAATGGATGATGGATACGACTAAACCATAGAAAGGGTAGATCGTAGGGTTGTGACATGAACAAAAATAGGAAGCTACAAGTAAAATTATTATCCAAACTCGCGTTAAGCGATTTTGGTTCTTATGTAAAAATGGACATTCGAACATAAAACTATTGTTCATTGTTCACTTTTACATTACTCTCCCCTTTTAAAAATGATATTTATACAATAATTTAATAGGGTACCATTAATACAATACAAATGAGAAAATAACATCGTAAGTAATGACGACATTCTTTACAATAGAAATTTTATACAGAATGAGTTCGGGTAGTTGAGTACAATGCAGAGTAATCAAATTTTTAAAATGACACTTGCTTACAAAATATTTAAAAAAATCAGATTAAAACGACTTTTATACAAACAGAATAAAAGGATTAGTACGTTAATTTAGACAAACAATTAAGTTAGACAAAGAATGATATGGTTAAAATTTTTACAAAATTTTATTTTTTTCTTCTGAAGGATAAATTATATTCATAATGAATAGGTAAGAGGGAAAAATATAAATCATACAAGCTATAAGCTAATTTTGATTGACTAGTGTAGGTAAAAATAGAATTACGTAATGGATGATGTATAGACCTGTGGTCTAGGGTGTATTTTTGTGTGCTAGGTATAAAGTGTGTAGCTGATAATTTCGAGACAGATTGTTAAATTAACTGTATAAATGCATGAGCGAGAATTTGTATATAGTAAGCAAAAAATGATTAAGACTAAATAGCATAAGTTGCACTTACGTAATGAAATAGTTTTTTTGTGATATTTAATGATTTTAGCATCAGGTTTGTATATATATATAGTATATATATAGTGTGCATGCATTTTTATTGACTGTTGTAGGTACAAATCGAATTACGTAGTGGATGATGTATAGACCCGTGGTCAAATGTGTATTTATGTTTATTGGGTACAAAGTGTGTATTTTATAATTTCGAAACACAGATTAAATTCGACTAAGACAATTACTCAGTATTAATCGAATTAAAAAAAATATATATATAAAAAATATAAAGTTTGAAAATAGAAATCAATGATAAACTATAATAAACTAAGCATATAATATTCTTAAAAATAAAAAAAACACAACTTAACATAAACGGAGGTTATGTTCCATAGTACTAAAGAGGAATTAACCATGGTTGAACCATGTCTCCGGTTGTCACTGGGTTCAACTGGGGTTGGGGGTGTTAAAATAAAAATTAAAAAAAACAAAGGTTGGAGTACGACATTCGGGGGAATTGAGTGACTAAGCGGGGGATATAAGTTTGAAATTGACAATTACATCTTTTCGGGAGCAAACGGCATGTTCCTCATATACATGACAATAATTACCAAAATCGTTACAAACAATTGTAAAAACGGTTTTGTGGCAATTAATGAATTACATAACTATATATCTATATACGTAACCATGGCATGACAAGAAAAGACAGATAGGTCAATTTTCTTCTCACAAACACAAAAAAAGGTTGAATTAAATTCTTTTGAGCAACAAAAACAAAGGTTGAATTAAATTCTTAAATTACATTTTCTTAAATTACAAGGAAAAAGTTGAATTCAATTGACTGCATTGAAAACTAACTTGGGACTCGGAATAAAAATGACTTGGAATAAATCTCTCTGACTTCAAGTAAAACTCTGACTTGAAATAAACTCTGACTTCGAATCTAACTCTGACTTCGAATCTAACTCTGACTTTGAATCTAACTGAAATCTCTGGGGCGGTTGGCCCTCTTAGATGCAACCTATTGACTTGAACTCTTATCAAGTATCTCTATAAATCTCTGGGGCGGTTGGCCGTTTTGGCGCAACCTTCTGACTTGACCTCTTATCAAGTATTCTGAACTGAAAATGAAACTGACTTGAACTCTCTATCAAGTAGTATCTTGAAACTGAAAATGGGCTGTCTAACTTGAACCTGCTTCAAGTATTCCTATAAATCTCTAAACTCTCTCTAAACTCTGTAAACTCTCTCTCTCTTAATTTGCAAGTCAATTCAATTCAGTAATTGGAAAAAAAATTTGCAAACAAAAAGAATAAAAAATGTAAACATTTCATTCTAATGTACGGGAAGGTACATAAAATAAAATTATTCTATATTGAATATAACAGTGAAATTAACTCAAATTCTCTCTGAAATTAACTGTTACAATCAACTTTGTTACAATTAACTCTGTGTTACAATTTCTATTTCACTAAAAAAAAATGTATCACTGGTGTCTGAAATGTTCACTGTGTTTTGTGTTAAATTCTGGCTCCATACTAAATATTAACTGTTAATAGTACTGATTTTTTTTTCAAGTGTTTATAAACTTCTTAAAAAAACAAAATGTACTTAACCACATTTCTACGGGCGAAATCCTCAGAGACGTGTCCTGAAGACGTCTTGCTGGCTGAAATCTTCTGGTTAAACATCTTCTGGGTAAAAATCTTCTGGGTAAAAATATTCTGGGTAAAAATATTCTGGGTAAAAATCTTCTTGGGTAAACATCTTCTTGGGTAAACATCTTCTTGGGTAAACATCTTCTTGGGTAAACATCTTCTTGTTAAAATCTTCTTCTTAGTAGGGTCGCCAATTTTTGTTTATCCTGGTGCAGGGTAATTTCTATCTTGGCCAAAGAGTGGCCTCTTCTTAAAATCTTCTTTTAAAATAATCTTCTTTTAATCCTGATGCAGGGTAATTTCTATCTTGGCCAAAGAGTGGCCTCTTCTTAAAATCTTCTTCTGGTTAAAATAATCTTCTTAAGATCCTGGTAAAGGGTCTCCACAATGTTAGACCCCATATCTTCTTCTATGTCCCTATGGAGTCGTCTTGATTTTTATCCTGGCAAGGTCGCCAGCTGTTAACCCCCCCCCTTTATGGCCCTTTGTCGGTTCGGATTCGAAGGGGGTTCTAGTTAGGAGGCTGCAACGGATGCTTCTTCTTTATACTTTTCTATAATTCTTTTCGGTCGCCTTAGGGGGTCGACACTCTGTTAATTCTTTTTCTTTCTGCTTATTAATTCTTCTCTTTTTATAATTATCGACTTTTCTGACTAAGTTCTGAAGCGAGCACGGCTCGAAGGAAAAAGATAAAAACTTCTTAAAATGTGCTTTACTTCTTAAAAATTACAGTTGGTACTCTGAATTACAAGGGGTAGAGGTTCGACCTCTTTCGACCATGGCTCAGGCCGGAATCTAAAAATACTTAAGTTAAGGAGGCAAGGGGCTTCTGCCCCTCCCGATGAAGTGCTAATCTGAAGAAGTCTAATGAGAAGATGGTAATCTAGAAGTGCCTTAAATGAAGTCCTATAATGAAGTGAAGTATTTTTTCAAATATACGTATAATATAATTTAAATGTTTGGGGGAGAACAGTTGAAGGTTAAATTTCCCCCTTTTTAAACACATGATTTCAACTAAAAAATAAAAAATAAAAAAATAAAAAAGAACAGTAGTATCGCTGATTCGACATTTATGGAGGCGATATTATTTCGTATTAGCACATCAGCACAATTTTGAGTACATGACTGAGTACGTATTAATTTTGGTTCATTACAATTATGATTACAATTATGGATTACAACTACCAATTAATTCATATTCACTTTTTAATTACAATTCCATTAAAGTACATTCTTACATTATAAATTAAATCATTACATTTAATTAGTTTCACTGAAGTACATTACAAGTTATTGTTCATTACAGTTTCATTAAAGTACATTACATCAATTACATATATTAAAGGATTACATTTAATTACAATTTTAGCAAATTGTTAATTGACGTATCTACTACTGAAATAATATGCTATAATGTTATACATTCGAATCAAAGCGAAAGGAGACCTTTTTTATCTTAGAAGCGTTCAAATTATGCTGTGATGAGTGGAATTTCTGATAATAACTTACTAAGCATTGTCTAGAGTTCACCTCGGGAGGTCAAATAATTTAAAAATAAAAATGGAAAAAATAATACGAGAACGTTTTTTCGCGTTCCCGAACGAAGGCAAAGGTTTTGCGTTTCATAGATTGACACGAGTAAAAATAGACTGATAAGTTGATAGGGCATAAGTAGACAATAGGTAGATGAATGAATATGGTTGAATAATAATATTTATACTACATAACATATAAATAATGACTTCTATAGAGTGTACAGTTTTTATTATGATGTTAAAGAATTTTCATACATTGAATACTAGAGATATGATGAAGGGAAATTAATGACGGGAAAATGTGACGTCATAGTTATTGAATTTGTACGTATGGAGAACGTAAAGAGAATAAAGTTATTTTATGACGTCATAGTGTTTAAGTCATTATTAGAAAAGATGAATTAGAGGCAAAGAGTGGGTAGTAATGACTAAGAAGTACAACTACGGGTTCCAATCCTGTTACATGCAATGTGTATGCATAATCTAGGGTCGAGGGTGAGATGCAAGACAATTCATAATTAATTATAATAACTTTTATAACAAATGGAAAATGGATGATGGATACGACTAAACCATAGAAAGGGTAGATCGTAGGGTTGTGACATGAACAAAAATAGGAAGCTACAAGTAAAATTATTATCCAAACTCGCGTTAAGCGATTTTGGTTCTTATGTAAAAATGGACATTCGAACATAAAACTATTGTTCATTGTTCACTTTTTACATTACTCTCCCCTTTTAAAAATGATATTTATACAATAATTTAATAGGGTACCATTAATACAATACAAATGAGAAAATAACATCGTAAGTAATGACGACATTCTTTACAATAGAAATTTTATACAGAATGAGTTCGGGTAGTTGAGTACAATGCAGAGTAATCAAATTTTTAAAATGACACTTGCTTACAAAATATTTAAAAAAATCAGATTAAAACGACTTTTATACAAACAGAATAAAAGGATTAGTACGTTAATTTAGACAAACAATTAAGTTAGACAAAGAATGATATGGTTAAAATTTTTTACAAAATTTTATTTTTTTCTTCTGAAGGATAAATTATATTCATAATGAATAGGTAAGAGGGAAAAATAATAAATCATACAAGCTATAAGCTAATTTTGATTGACTAGTGTAGGTAAAAATAGAATTACGTAATGGATGATGTATAGACCTGTGGTCTAGGGTGTATTTTTGTGTGCTAGGTATAAAGTGTGTAGCTGATAATTTCGAGACAGATTGTTAAATTAACTGTATAAATGCATGAGCGAGAATTTGTATATAGTAAGCAAAAAATGATTAAGACTAAATAGCATAAGTTGCACTTACGTAATGAAATAGTTTTTTTGTGATATTTAATGATTTTAGCATCAGGTTTGTATATTATATAGTATATATATAGTGTGCATGCATTTTTATTGACTGTTGTAGGTACAAATCGAATTACGTAGTGGATGATGTATAGACCCGTGGTCAAATGTGTATTTATGTTTATTGGGTACAAAGTGTGTATTTTATAATTTCGAAACACAGATTAAATTCGACTAAGACAATTACTCAGTATTAATCGAATTAAAAAAAAATATATATATAAAAAATATAAAGTTTGAAAATAGAAATCAATGATAAACTATAATAAACTAAGCATATAATATTCTTAAAAATAAAAAAAACACAACTTAACATAAACGGAGGTTATGTTCCATAGTACTAAAGAGGAATTAACCATGGTTGAACCATGTCTCCGGTTGTCACTGGGTTCAACTGGGGCTGGGGGTGTTAAATAAAAATTAAAAAAAACAAAGGTTGGAGTACGACATTCGGGGAATTGAGTGACTAAGCGGGGGATATAAGTTTGAAATTGACAATTACATCTTTTCGGGAGCAAACGGCATGTTCCTCATATACATGACAATAATTACCAAAATCGTTACAAACAATTGTAAAAACGGTTTTGTGGCAATTAATGAATTACATAACTATATATCTATATACGTAACCATGGCATGACAAGAAAAGACAGATAGGTCAATTTTCTTCTCACAAACACAAAAAAGGTTGAATTAAATTCTTTTGAGCAACAAAAAACAAAGGTTGAATTAAATTCTTAAATTACATTTTCTTAAATTACAAGGAAAAAGTTGAATTCAATTGACTGCATTGAAAACAACTTGGGACTCGGAATAAAAATGACTTGGAATAAATCTCTCTGACTTCAAGTAAAACTCTGACTTGAAATAAACTCTGACTTCGAATCTAACTCTGACTTCGAATCTAACTCTGACTTTGAATCTAACTGAAATCTCTGGGGCGGTTGCCCTCTTAGATGCAACCTATTGACTTGAACTCTTATCAAGTATCTCTATAAATCTCTGGGGGCGGTTGGCCGTTTTGGCGCAACCTCTGACTTGACCTCTTATCAAGTATTCTGAACTGAAATGAAACTGACTTGAACTCCTATCAAGTAGTATCTTGAAACTGAAAATGGGCTGTCTAACTTGAACCTGCTTCAAGTATTCCTATAAATCTCTAAACTCTCTCTAAACTCTGTAAACTCTCTCTCTTAATTGCAAGTCAATTCAAATTCAGTAATTGGAAAAAAAATTTGCAAACAAAAAGAATAAAAAATGTAAACATTTCATTCTAATGTACGGGAAGGTACATAAAATAAAATTATTCTATATTGAATATAACAGTGAAATTAACTCAAATTCTCTCTGAAATTAACTGTTACAATCAACTTTGTTACAATTAACTCTGTGTTACAATTTCTATTTCACTAAAAAAAAATGTATCACTGGTGTCTGAAATGTTCACTGTGTTTTATGTTAAATTCTGGCTCCATACTAAATATTAACTGTTAATAGTACTGATTTTTTTTTCAAGTGTTTATAAACTTCTTAAAAAAACAAAATGTACTTAACCACATTTCTACGGGCGAAATCCTCAGAGACGTGTCCTGAAGACGTCTTGCTGGCTGAAATCTTCTGGTTAAACATCTTCTGGTTAAAAATCTTCTGGGTAAAAATATTCTGGGTAAAAATATTCTGGGTAAAAATATTCTGAGTAAAAATATTCTGGGTAAAAATCTTCTTGGGTAAACATCTTCTTGGGTAAACATCTTCTTGGGTAAACATCTTCTTGGGTAAACATCTTCTTGTTAAAATCTTCTTCTTAGTAGGGTCGCCAATTTTTGTTTATCCTGGTGCAGGGTAATTTCTATCTTGGCCAAAGAGTGGCCTCTTCTTAAAATCTTCTTTTAAAATAATCTTCTTTTAATCCTGATGCAGGGTAATTTCTATCTTGGCCAAAGAGTGGCCTCTTCTTAAAATCTTCTTCTGGTTAAAATAATCTTCTTAAGATCCTGGTAAAGGGTCTCCACAATGTTAGACCCCATATCTTCTTCTATGTCCCTATGGAGTCGTCTTGATTTTTATCCTGGCAAGGTCGGCAGCTGTTAACCCCCCCCTTTATGGCCCTTTGTCGGTTCGGATTCGAAGGGGGTTCTAGTTAGGAGGCTGCAACGGATGCTTCTTCTTTATACTTTTCTATAATTCTTTTCGGTCGCCTTAGGGGGTCGACACTCTGTTAATTCTTTTTCTTTCTGCTTATTAATTCTTCTCTTTTTATAATTATCGACTTTTCTGACTAAGTTCTGAAGCGAGCACGGCTCGAAGGAAAAAGATAAAAACTTCTTAAAATGTGCTTTACTTCTTAAAAATTACAGTTGGTACTCTGAATTACAAGGGGTAGAGGTTCGACCTCTTTCGACCATGGCTCAGGCCGGAATCTAAAAATACTTAAGTTAAGGAGGCAAGGGGCTTCTGCCCCCTCCCGATGAAGTGCTAATCTGAAGAAGTCTAATGAGAAGATGGTAATCTAGAAGTGCCTTAAATGAAGTCCTATAATGAAGTGAAGTATTTTTTCTAATATACGTATAATATAATTTAAATGTTTGGGGGAGAACAGTTGAAGGTTAAATTTCCCCCCTTTTTAAACACATGATTTCAACTAAAAATAATAAAAAATATAAAAATAAAAAAGAACAGTAGTATCGCTGATTCGACATTTATGGAGGCGATATTATTTCGTATTAGCACATCAGCACAATTTTGAGTACATGACTGAGTACGTATTAATTTTGGTTCATTACAATTATGATTACAATTATGGATTACAACTACCA
The DNA here is from genome assembly GCA_023014485.1 of Bathynomus jamesi. NCBI lineage: Eukaryota > Metazoa > Arthropoda > Malacostraca > Isopoda > Cirolanidae > Bathynomus > Bathynomus jamesi. The sequence continues at coordinate 679,988 of JAJOZX010001456.1, forward strand.
ATTAATTCATATTCACTTTTTAATTACAATTCCATTAAAGTACATTCTTACATTATAAATTAAATCATTACATTTAATTAGTTTCACTGAAGTACATTACAAGTTATTGTTCATTACAGTTTCATTAAAGTACATTACATCAATTACATTATATTAAAGGATTACATTTAATTACAATTTTAGCAAATTGTTAATTGACGTATCTACTACTGAAATAATATGCTATAATGTTATACATTCGAATCAAAGCGAAAGGAGACCTTTTTTATCTTAGAAGCGTTCAAATTATGCTGTGATGAGTGGAATTTCTGATAATAACTTACTAAGCATTGTCTAGAGTTCACCTCGGGAGGTCAAATAATTTAAAAATAAAAATGGAAAAAATAATACGAGAACGTTTTTTCGCGTTCCCGAACGAAGGCAAAGGTTTTGCGTTTCATAGATTGACACGAGTAAAAATAGACTGATAAGTTGATAGGGCATAAGTAGACAATAGGTAGATGAATGAATATGGTTGAATAATAATATTTATACTACATAACATATAAATAATGACTTCTATAGAGTGTACAGTTTTTATTATGATGTTAAAGAATTTTCATACATTGAATACTAGAGATATGATGAAGGGAAATTAATGACGGGAAAATGTGACGTCATAGTTATTGAATTTGTACGTATGGAGAACGTAAAGAGAATAAAGTTATTTTATGACGTCATAGTGTTTAAGTCATTATTAGAAAAGATGAATTAGAGGCAAAGAGTGGGTAGTAATGACTAAGAAGTACAACTACGGGTTCCAATCCTGTTACATGCAATGTGTATGCATAATCTAGGGTCGAGGGTGAGATGCAAGACAATTCATAATTAATTATAATAACTTTTATAACAAATGGAAAATGGATGATGGATACGACTAAACCATAGAAAGGGTAGATCGTAGGGTTGTGACATGAACAAAAATAGGAAGCTACAAGTAAAATTATTATACAAACTCGCGTTAAGCGATTTTGGTTCTTATGTAAAAATGGACATTCGAACATAAAACTATTGTTCATTGTTCACTTTTCACATATATATATATATATATATGTGTGTGTGTGTGTGTGTGTATATATATATGTGTGTATATATATATATGTGTGTGTGTGTGTGTGTGTACATATATATATATGTGTGTATATATATATATGTGTGTATGTGATATATATATATATATATATGTGTGTGTGTGTGTGTATATATATATATGTGTGTGTGTATGTGTATATATATATATATGTGTGTGTATGTGTATATATATATATATATATATATATATATATATATATATATATATATATATATATATGTGTGTGTGTATGTATATATGTATATATACAGGGTGGGGCACGGGAACCAAGTGTTTTTGGAATAATCAGGAAAATGATATTTATTTTTGTAAAGAAAATATATTGGTAGAACAACATTCGTAAGAACATAGCATTTCATGTCATAATAATCATGTACCGAAAATTATATCTGGCATATGATGTCCTTGGCCGTCGACGCATTGTTGAAGGCGTTTACGAAAATTGGCCTCCACTCTTCCCAGCAGGTCTCTGTTGATTTGGATGATTTGTTGACGGATCGCTTCCTTCAATGCATCTAATGTACGGGGCTTGTCCTCGTAGACACGTGACTTGAGGTACCCCCATAGAAAGAAGTCACATGTGGACAAGTCAGGGGACCGAGGGGGCCATGCAATGTCACCAAATCTCGAAATGAGATGGTTGGGAAACAGGGGGCGAAGAACAGCCATTGACGCTCTGGCGGTGTGTGGCGTGGCCCCATCTTGCTGAAACCACAAATGTCGACGAGCAATACGCCTTCTTCGTAACTCAGGGATGAAAAAGGTGTTCACCATCTCAATGTAACGCCCAGATGTTATGGTAACGGTAACCCCATTTTGTTCGAAGAAATAGGGACCGATGACGCCAAACTTTCCCACCGCGCACCAAACTGTAACCTTAGGGCTATGCAGCGGTTTTTCATGGAGTTGTCGCGGATTTTCAGCAGCCCAATACCGACAGTTTTGATTGTTGACGGCCCCATTAAGGTGGAAATGGGCTTCATCACTCATTACCACCATCATGTTTTCATTCTGCTCATAAAGTGCAAGCATTTCCTGTGCAAAATTCAGTCGTTGGGGGCAATCGTTTACATTCAATTCCTGCACCATCGCTAACTTGTATGGGTGAAAATGTAATTCTTCATGCAAAATCCGTCTAACAGTACGATTGCTGATTCCGAGTGCAGCTGAATGTCTCCGAGCAGAGCGGCCTGGGCTTTGCAACATCGCTTGTCTGACCCTTTCAACGTTCTCTGGAGTACGCACAGTGCGTTGCGGCCCCTTCGGTTTTGTTTTCATTATTGAGCCTCCTGTTCGAAGATTGTTAACCCAACGTAAGATTGTGTCACGAGCGGGAACAGAGTCATTTCGATGAATGTTGAATCTGCGGCGAAACGCACGC
>JAJOZX010001456.1:692500-695000 GCA_023014485.1 Bathynomus jamesi
CAGCGTTAACACACGAATATCCCGACATGGCAAAGGCTTCCGCGTCACGCAGAAATTCCAGATCAACTGCGGCAGCCTTGCTTGAGGTTGCAGCACGAGTCCAACCTCGGATGTAGACGAGGGACACGAAGAGACCTACGGCTGTCAGAGCTTCCAACTCGTGACTCGACATCTTGAACTGCTTCTTCAGTAGAATTACTTTCAAGGAGTAGAGGCTATCGCCATCCATCGAGCGTGATGGTAAGCGCCAGGGGCTCTGAGAGGGAAATCCACCACTTTGCTTCTCCCAGGAAGATGAGAACCAACTGTAGCAGTTCCTTGTAGTCATCGCGCTGATGCGACGTGCTCACCATCCCTCTCACCAGCAGGACTGACTTCTCCCTCAGTTCCCTCATAGAGTCATTGACTTGAGCAAAATCGTACGGCCGCACGTCCAACCGGTCGATGAACTTCCATTGTGCCTGAAACCTCTTGAAAACGGGTATATCGGGGCCACTTGAAGGGCCGTATGCACGCTTGAAGACGGAGCTGAGGATGACTTCATAGATGTGATGCCGACAGGGGAAGTACATGAGTTCTCTGCCAAGACCTTTCTCAATCAGGACGCAGGCCCCGATATGAATCCCGGTGTTCGACGCTGTCGTGTCGAAAGACAGTCCCCGCACGCGCTCTTCCATCCTGTGTTCCTTGACCAAATCCAAGCAAACTCGCGCTATCTTCTCGCCGGTTCCGGACGTCACCTTAGGAACGCCGAGCAACTTCTCCTTGCCGTCGCCAGAGACGAGGACGGCGATCCGGTCAACGCTCTCCTTCCATTGCTCATTGTCAGGTAGGAGCTTACCGTCCCAATGCAAGACAAGAGGCTGACCAGGACAAACTTCGTCGGATTGATAACTTTCAGCAGCCACCTTCCTGAGAGCCTTGCGTGTGCGGTACATGGTACTGGCAGAAATGGACAGTTCATCCAAGTCAAAACCTAGTGATTTAGCCGCTGCAGCGTACGACATAGCTGAATCGCGGTACGAAATATTCAGCCGATCGTAGGTAGTCGTCACATCCTGTGAGATCAGATTCCTGCGTCGCTTCTTGGTATTTCCCTTGGAGGAGGATGGAAAAACTTCCACGGTTGGGTCAACGACATCTGAGTCAGTCTCTGACGAAGTTGAAATCACTAAAGCCCCCGTATCTTCTGCAGCTCCTTGTTCCTTCCTGGCCTTCTGTTGTTCCTTAATCTTGTCCAGCCTCTTCCTTTTCCTAATCTCCTTATAGTGAAGCTTCATGTCAACAGGGCCCATGCTGCAGGAATTTGGATCTTCACGCTGCATGTCGAGAAAGTGGATGTCCTCCTGATTCTTCATCATTTCCTTAGCCTGTGAATGAGCAATGTCCATGATCTCCTTCGCTATTGCCTCCTTGAACATCGCCTCCTTCACTCGGAAGGACTCTGCTTTATGTGACTTGTGCTTCACAAGCCGGTCGTATTCCTTGAGAAGGGATTCCATCTTCCTCAAGGCCGAATCTCGACGCATCATGGGGATTCTCGCTCTCTCCCAAAATATGAGACAGGCATCCAGGCACAGGTTCAGGCATTTAGTACGTCCAAATTTTTGCTCCTTTTGGTGGTAAAAGTACTTTTTGAGTACTTGCAACTGAGTTGGAAGGCCACTTGATGTGATGTTCGCATCCGTCTGGCCAATAAGAAACACTTCTGTTTTCGCTCTGGTAGACACCTGGAAAAGAAAACAAACTAAATAATTCCACAGAAATAATTTCACATCGTAATTAATTTCATTAATTAAATAAAGAAAAGCAGTAACTGGGACTCGAACCAGTGTCATAGCCGTTTGGCGGCATCGCTCAAGTCGGCGTACACAGCACGCTATCCACTACACCATCTAGGGAGTGGATAGCGTGCTGTGTACGCCGACTTGAGCGATGCCGCCAAACGGCTATGACACTGGTTCGAGTCCCAGTTACTGCTTTTCTTTATTTATAAAACTGATACGTGTACACTACGTTCTCTTTGACAATTCATTAATTAAATAAATTTCAATACCGCAGTAAAATTACATTAATTAGTATCATAAATAATTACCAGCTTAGTTGTCCAATATGCAACAGACTAATTAATTTCATGTAATATTAATAATAAATATCACTACCACAGTAAAATGACAGAAATTAAATAATAATAAATTTCAATACCACAGTAAAATGAGATAATTAGTAGCATATATAATTACCTCCATAGTTGTCCAATAGGCTATACAACACGAACCGCTCAAGTGACGAAGAAAACCGTCTTCACTGCAGGCAGCGAGAAATGAACTGACAAAAAGTCGTCAAAGTTGGGGACCTCTAAATGCAGCGCGATCTGGTTCAAACTTGCACAAACGTGTTTTCTTGTTCTTTAGAATACGGAGAAACGTGTGGATTAAAACTCCAAGCTCATTTTTATTTTACCCTATAGGTATGAAACACCCTAATATATATATATATA
>JAJOZX010001456.1:700000-707500 GCA_023014485.1 Bathynomus jamesi
TTAAATCCAAAACGTTCTCCTTTCTCGTGGCTTCACAGATTTCCTGGGTAAGGGCGTAATGTTCCATAATATCTAATAGCATTGTTGCTTGGGTTCTGTCATCTTTAGTAATGTTGCCATGAAACTTCTCAACATATATAACTTCGTCATTTTTCTTCCATGATATGAATGGGAAATTAAAATCTCCGAAAATTAGAATATTTGTTGCTGGAGTTTCAAGTAATTTTAATATGTTTTCTATTTCATTTGTAGCAAATTGGAATTCACTTTTTGTGGTGTTTGGTGGTCTGTAGATGTTCATAATGGTTAGGTTCAGTTCTTTTACTTCTAATATAATAACTTCAACTGTGCTGTTTGATTTCTTTACCCTCACTTCACATGTGTAAGTGTTTTTCACGTAGATACAACACCCTCCTCCTCGTCTAGCCACTCTATCTGCTCTGTATATGTTGTAGTCCAGCAATGCTATTTCAGTATTCTCGATGCAGTTTTCACAGCCTTTTTCGCACTTATGTAAGTGTGTTTCCGTTAGGCCTATGATATCTATGCTGGTTTCCGTAGCTAAATTTTGCAAGTATTGTAATTTGCAGTCTGCATGGTCCGTATAGAGGCCTTGTATATTTGTGTATAATACATTTACCGGGTTTTTCTAATCTTCGTGTTCGATTCTCTTAAATGATGGTCGTTTCCTGGTCGATGTCGGTTCCTGTTTGGTGTTATTGGTTGGGCCGCTGCATTTGGGAGTATTGGGGTTGCGGCCCGTGATACCACTGTTGTTGTTGTATTATTGGTGGGTGGTGTTGAATAGGGGGGTGATGTGCGTAATGTTGTGGTGCATATGTTTGCGGCGTTCTGTCTCTCCTTGTTAGAAGGGCAAGCTGAGCTTTTATTATTCTCATTTCTTCTAAAAAATATGTTTCATTACTCTTGCTATTTCTTCTATGTCGAATATGATCTGTTCTTTCCCGTTCTCTTCTTTGCGTACCCTTTATGTGAAAAAGCGGGCACTCTATGTTCAGGCATTTTTTCTCAGTAATTGACTGTCTGCACATACGAGGGTGAAAAAAGTTGCAGTTTGGTCCGTACTTGCACTTCCCATTCCTCATCATATAGAAGCATTTTGTAGGGTGATTGTATATGCAGTTTGAGCCATATTTGCACGCACCTATTTTATAATATTCGCATATGGCCCGTCGTTTAAATTCCCTCTGTGTCTTATGTGATTCGATTTCCTTCTTCTGCTTCGCCACCACTTCTTCCCTACTCAGTGGGGTTGTTTTCTTTGGTGTGTATTTCGTATCTCCCTCTTCTGCCGTGGGTACCTCTTTTTCTGAGGCTGCTTTCGCCCCTCCCTGTAGTGTGTTTTCTTTTTCCTTCTCGGTTGTGTAGGCGTTTTCTGTTTCATGTTTTTCTGTCGGTAGAGCTGCTGTACTTGATTCTTCTATTTCAACATTTTGTGTTCCCCTCTGTACTAATTTTCTATTGTTTTCCATGCATTTGACGCATAAGAAACCACAAAGTCCTATGATTTTGTTATTTATTCTATTTACCATTTTCCTGTCTTTTCTATCTAAGTTCATGCATTCGTAGTGCTTAAAGGTATTGCACAGAATGCAGTTTAAGCCCGAGGTCTGGTCTGCTTCGTTTTTGCAATCGCAAAGTTGATATGCGGCACATTCCATTACACATAATCCGGCTTTATTCAATTTTCTGATTTTTCCGCAATTTACACATTTCTTCGAATGTTTGGCCATTTTCTCCTTTATTTTCCTCTTATTTCCTCTTTATTTCCTCCTTTTTTTTTTTTTTTTTTTTTTTTTTTTTTTTTTTTTTTTCCTCGCTTCTCAAATTTCTTTCGATCACTCGACCTTCGTTTTTATGGCACTGACCTTTTTCCCTCTTAGGCCTAGTGTACAATCTCAGAGCTGTTTTTCCGTTCGAAGTGTTTTAAATTTATATTTCAATTTGATGTTTCTTCGTTGTGCAAGCTATATGCCACCGGCTTTCATTTAATAATTTATTATCGCGAATTCACTGGTATTAAATACACACACTGGTATAAGATAGAATTTACGGCTGAACTTATAAACACTAGTTATTTCGATATTACACAGAGCGGAAACAAAACGTCCGTACACCACGAGGTAGAAATACACATATACACATATACATACATATACATACATATATATCGGGTGTGCCATAAAAGAAGGGTACATTTTGAAAAGGCTATAAAATCAACATTTATCATTTAATTTTAATAAAACTTCTTCTACTCAATAAAACATGTATTTATCTATATGCAAACAAAGTTTTCAGACTAAAATATCAAATAATTCAAATTCTATCAACATTTAATGAAATAGTATGATTTTTCTATCTAACATGCAAAAATTATTAAACCTTTTTAATATTTTTTTCTAAAAATAATTTTTAACGTAAAATTCACCTGAAATTATTAAAAAAATTGTTCGAAACGCTTTCCTTCTATTTCAGTAACTTTTTTTTATTCTTGGCCGGAATATGGTAGAACTAAGCAGAGCGAGTCTACAGGACTAGAATAAAAGATGTCGCTCATTTAACGCGAGATCATCATTCAAAAATAGGAAGAGCTTCCACATGAACAAGTAAATCGAGCCATAGATGAATTCAGGCGTTTGAGGACTTAGGGAAAATTAGGCAGATTCTCGCATCAATCACTGAGAAAACGACGAGCGCCTGCTCTTGTAGGATATTTAAGGGGGTCGTGCTAGTTATAACATTTATCTTATTTATTTCGTCTTTCAATATTACGTCTGACATTCGGCCCGTAATATATAATATAAATAATTATATATATATATATATATGATACACACAGACCGTGCATGGAACAAGGAACGCTTCTGGGATAATTAAATCCACTACAGTCCGAATAAGTAATGGTAAATGACAAATACCATAGTTTTTCTTTTTCATGATGCTAGCCCGACGTAGGCAACGGGTCATTCGCAAAGAGGTCCCATAAATATAGCTTCCCTCACCAGCTATCTGCAAAGCAGACAGGATCCAGCTTTGGGACATGGATCTAGGGTTTAAAGCAGCCTAGCCCAGCTACATTTAGAACCTCAATATAAGCAAAAGACTCGCTGTCCTCACGTCAGATTGAATACATCAAAGAAAAAGGGGTAACTATTATATTTTAGCCAAAAACCAAAACTTAAACCTCAACTGGCAGAATTGAGCGTGGCAGAATTGGGCTAGGCTGCTTTAAACCCTAGATCCATGTCCCAAAGCTGGATCCTGTCTGTTTTGCAGATAGCTGGTGAGGGAAGCTATATTTATGGGACCTCTTTGCGAGTGACCCGTTGCCCACGTCGGGCTAGCATTATGAAAAAAAAAACTATGGTATTTGTCATTTACCATTACTTATTCGGACTATAGTGGATTTAATTATCCCAGAAGAGTTCCTTGTTCCATGCACGGTCTGTGTATATCATAAAAAACTCAGGGGACCATTCTGAGTTCATTCTCATATATATATATATATATATATATATATATTATATATATATATATATACGAGGGGAATCCAAAAAGTTTCCGGAAAAGTTTAATAATTCAATCATTTCAAATCAGAATTTAATGAATTCTTGTTTTGACATGAATTTGGACCTTCATACATATTAGGCCATGCTAAGACTTACACAACCTTGGTGACAGTGCTTTAAGACGGAGTTAAAAATAACCCTATTTTTCATGGCAACGGAAATCACAAAATTCGAGTGGAGAGCTAACATTAAATTCCTAACAAAACTTAAATGGAAACCACCACAAATACTTGATGCCTTACGTGAAGTTTATGGAGATGAAGCACCTAAGAAATCAGTCGTTTATGACTGGATCAAAAGATTCAAAACGGGTCAAGAGGTTCTTAATGATAACCAAAGGAGTGGAAGGCCATCAACATCAATTAATGAAGAAACTGTTGCTGCTGTTCGGTCACTAGTCGAAAAAGATCGTCGAATTTCCTGTGAAATAATAGCCAATGAGGTGGGTATCTCTCGTGGTTCTGCTCATTCCATTTTGTTGGATACCTTAGAACTTAGCAAACTTTCTGCTCGGTGGGTGCCTAAAGCGTTGTGCCAAGAACAGTTTGACCAAAGGGCTAGTCTTTCTGTAGATCTTTTGAATCGAATGGAAGTTCATGAAGATTGTTTTATGCATAGACTTGTAACAGGGGATGAAACCTGGATTTATCAGTATGGTCCGGAAAGCAAAGTTCAGTCAAAACAATGGCTCCCAAGAGGATCAGATGGCCCAATCAAATTTAAAGCAGAAAGATCAGCTAAAAAGGTAATGGCTACAATTTTTTGGGATTGTGAAGGAATAATTTTAGTGGACTTTCTTGAAGGACAAAAAACAGTCACCGCCCAATATTATGAAAATGTTTTGAGGAAGCTGAAAGATAAGCTTGTTGAAAAAAGACCTGGTAAACTTCATCGCGGGGTGCTTTTCCATCACGACAATGCACCTGCTCACACTGCAAATGCCTCAAGAGCCGTGTTACGGGAATTTCGATGGGAAATCATACCTCACCCCCCCTACAGTCCGGATCTAGCCCCTTCCGACTTTTTTTATTCCCAAAATTGAAGGATCACATAAAAGGAACGCGTTTCGACTCGATAGCAGATGCCAGAACAGCAGTTTTGAGATGTTTCAGTCGAAAAACTCTGAATTTTATAAAAATGGATTGGAACGCTGGAAACATCGCTTAGAAAAGTGTATAGAGATAGGTGGGAATTATGTCGAACGTTGTTGAGCATTCCTAAACGTATATCCTCTTTTGTTTTCTTTTATTAAAGTTATTTGACCATCTGGAACTTTTATTAAAGGGTTTTTGTATTAAAGCTTTTTGAATTTTCCGAAACTTTTTGGATTCCCTACGTGTATATATATATATATATATATATATATATATATATATATATATATATATATACACCCTGGTGCAAGGGTGGAGGATATAACTAATAGTGTTGACCAATTTACAGACGGTACCTCCGAGGACACAACGTATGTTATTCATGTCAGTACTAATAACGTTTTAAATTCTAGATCGGAAGAACTGCTGGCTCGGTACAGGCACTTACTAGAGCGATTAAAGGAAAAAACTAATAAGATTGTTTTAACAGGTATACTTCCTCGAATTATCCAAAGTAACGATTTCTACAACAAGACGAGTGACCTAGTGTTAAAAACCGGTTTGTAAAATTCCCCTAAAAATCGAAAACCGAAAGAAAAAACCGGTTTTATTGATTGATTTTTATTTGGCTCAAACTTGCGCGAACGTGCAGCTACGCGCTACAGCGCACAAAAAATAACTTCGAATACATTACCTATTAAGTTAAATTGTGACAAACTGGCAAATGCTCTTCAGTATAATTTTTGCCTATCTGGCAACTCGATCTTCAGTTTGTCTCATCATGTAGGCTGTAGTGTAGAGTCAGTCGACTAAAGCCCTATTCGCAGTATAAGACCCTTAAATCTTAATGCCCTTTGTTTCTTAAGATGTCATTTCCAAAATAGGGATAAAATCTAAATTAATTTATATATTTTTTCTTACACGAAGAGTCAATTTTCTGTTTTCTAGGTAAAGTTTTTTTTATTAACAAATTTTATTTCAATGTTTTTTCCAAAATAGAGATAAATTTTATTTTTATTCTTTATAATTTTTTTACAAAAAGAAGTTTTTCTTTCTAAGTATAGATGTTTTATTTTAAAAAATTATTTCAAATCTAAATTGTTTGAATAATGTATTATTTTGGCTAAAATAAAATATGTCAAAGTTGTCATTTTCTTATTCATATGTATACATATGATGCTGCATTTTTGCATTCTTTTGACCAAAAAATAGGCGATAAGCTATGCTTGTTAAGAGTTAAAGTCAGTACCTTTCAATTGCGGCTTTTAAAAATTACTATACTTTTCGATTATTTTTCAACACTAGGCGACCTATATTAACAATAACCTAAAGTCTCTTTGCCAACAGGAAGAAGTGCATTTTGCAAATTTTTGGAACAGTTTCTATGCCAGGAGGGACTTGTTCCTCGGAGATGGACTTCATCTTAATGACGTTGGAACTGCGCGTTTAGGAAGAATATTTCATAATACTCTCTCTTCTTTTCAGGCTGCCGTAACTCGAACGGTCCCAACGTAAATTCCACAAATTTCCACTGCGCTCGCGAAGGTGTCGCAATTACAAACAATTTGAAGGTTCTATCCTTAAATGCTCGTAGCCTACGAAATAAAAGAAACGAATTTTTTTCTTTAATTGCTTGTAAAGACTATGATATAATTGCGATAAGTGAATCGTGGCTTAGCACTGAAACTCATGACTTTGCAGGGGAGTATCAAATTAAAGGTTATAGACTTTTTGTTGAAAACAGAATAGGTAGGCGAGGAGGCGGTGTTATGTTGTATATCAAAGATAATATTGCGAACGTTACAAAATAAGGCACACAATTCCAGAACCGATAGATTCGACTATAGCAGAACTTAAATTGAACGATTTCAAACTTCTTGTTGCGGTTATATATAGGCCCCCTAATCAAACAGCTGATACGGACGAAGCGTTAATCGTGAACTAAAGAGAATAATTGGTAGTGAGCAGGCTTTAGTTATGGGTGACTTTAATTGCACCAACGTGCAGGGAGACGCGGAAGGTAATCGTTTAGTTAATTTTCTCGAGGATAGCTTTCTTATTCAAAAGGTTGGGGAACCTGTGAGGTTGGACAGTATTTTAGATTTAGTAATAACTACGGATGATAGGCTAATTACTGATCTTCAAGTAATAGAACCGTTAAGCAATAGAGATCACAATGTGGTAGAGTTTGTCCTCTCAGTAAGTCACTCGAAACCAGCTGACTCGACTAAAATTCCTAACTTCCAGCATGCAGACTTTAGTAAATTTCGAAATAAATTGTCACACGTCAATTGGGAAAACGTAATGGGGAACTCCAACGCAAAACTAATGTGGGAATCGTTCGAAACAGTATTTAGGACTATAAATGAGGAATATGTACCGTACAAAATTAAGCGTGCGAAAGTAAACAACAAGCCCTTGTGGTTTACTTCTAGAGTAGGAGACATTATAAAGAGTAGAGACAGGGCTTATAGGCTACATAAGTGCGATAAAGACAATTTGTGGTTACGAAACAACTACATATCTCTAAGGCGTGAAGCGAAAAGTGTAATAAAAAAGTTCAAGCGCGAATTGAAATCTCCATAGCTCGTGACGGTAAAAAAAAAAACAAGCGATTCTTTCAATACGTCAACAATAGAAATCCAGTAAAAAGTGTCTTGGGGCCGTTGAAAAATGTTAACGGAGATCTAGTTTCTGAAAACAAGGAAATGGCTACCTTGCTAAACGAATTTTTTACGTCAGGTTTTACTATAGAAGATGTAACGAATATCCCTACGGTCATAGACTTAATACCTTTTGATAATGGTAATATTTTG
>JAJOZX010001456.1:720000-730000 GCA_023014485.1 Bathynomus jamesi
CAGCTGGTTCTTGAAGTTATTCAGGTTGGTGTGCTGGAGATTCCTCACTTCTTTTGGAAGGACATTGAAAAGCTTTGGGCCCCGTATTCTGAGGGTATTTTCCATCCTCGTTTTCATGGCTCCTTGTCCCATCGCAGCTGGGACCGTACAAAATCTGCCTCTTTTCTCATTCCAGTTTGTTTCTATTTCATTTCTGAGGTTAGGGACAGAGCCCTCAAGTATTTCCCATATGTATATTATTGTGTGCCGCTCTCGCCTTCTTTCAAGAGAGTAGATTTCCAGGGATTGTAGTCGAGACCACTAGTCTTCACCTTCCGTTTCCTTTATCTTAGACGTAAAAGTCCTTTGTATAGCTTCAATGCTCGCAATGTCTCTTTTTCTGTGTGGGCTTGCGAGTATTGAGCAATACTCAATTATTGGTAGGACTAGACTCTTCCATAATTTGAGCATGATGTTTGCTTTTCTGCTGCGGAAGCTCCTCCAGATGATTCCCATTATTTTTCTTGCCGTTGTGATTTTGATTTTATAGTGCTCTCTGAATTCTGCATCCGTCGACATTATTACTCCAAGATCCCTGACTTGTGGATTAGGTGTTATCTGTTTGGCTTGCGGAGTTTTGTACCCTTTTTTCTGTAGCTCTTTGTTATTACCATATCTTAGAAGTTGGAATTTTTCTTCGTTGAACTTCATATTGTTGTCTTCTGCCCACTGGAATAATGTTTCAATGTCGTTTTGTAGTTTTCTTATGTCATCTTCGTTCAATATTTCCTTACATATCTTTGTGTCATCTGCGAAACATGATACAATACTGTCCTTAATATCTGCATCAATATCTGCAATCATTATTATGAACAGCAAGGGAGCTAATACTGTCCCTTGTGGGACAGAGCTCACGACTTCCGAGACTTCCGATTTAACTCCGTTTACCACCAATCTTTGCGTTCTTTGCGTCAAGAAATTAAATATCCACCTTCCTAGCTTTCCAGTAATTCATGTATCCTTAAGTTTGTGTGCTATGATTCCATGGTCACATTTATCGATGGCTTTAGCAAAATCAGTATATATTACATCAATGTTTTGTCCTCGACACAATGTTCCTAATATTTTCTCCTGGTGATCTAGTAGCTGTGACAGGCATGATCTACCCGCCCTGAAGCCATGTTGATTTGGGTTGTATGTCTTTTTCTTGTAGGTAGTAGGTAGTTTTGCTAATTATGCGTTCACAACACTTTATAAGGTGTGAGGTGAGAGCCACTGGCCGATAATTTTTGGCCATTGCTCTGTTACCACCTTTAAATAGGGGGGCAATGTTCGTGTTCTTTAAGGGGAGTGGAATTTGTCCTGTGTCGAGTGATTTCCTCCATAGTAAGTATAGCGGTTTTGCAATACTCTCTCTGCATTTCTTCAGAAATGTAGCACTCCATGTGTCTGGCCCTGGCGCTGAATTGTCTCGCATCTGTGATAAGGCCGTAATTACATCTCTTTCCGCGAACTCGAAGTCCATTAATAGGTTTGTGCCGGGATTTGTTCTTGGTTGATCTGTTTCAATGTCGAAAAACTCGTCTGGGTTTTCCACTTCCATCTCGGACTGACTTAGGGGTGCTAAACACAGATTTAAATTGTTCCCTAAGCAGTTCACTTATTTCTTTCGGGTCATTTGTGTATTCGGCCTCCCCGGACCCCGTCTATCAACGGTCCAATACTCTCTCTACACTGCATTTTCCTTTTCGCAAAAGTGTAGAAGTATTTTGGGTTATTTTTTATGTTTTCTGCTACCTTGCTTTCCTCCTCGTTTGTCTTACGTATGAATGTTTGCTTTAGGTCCATTTCTATTTCGCCAAGTTTCCTCTCTAGTTTGAGTCTCTTTGCATCAGTTCTGCATCTGTGGAGATGTTTTACGGTTTGTCTTCGTTGCCTGAATAGAGTCCTGATTTTCCTCTCGAGCTTGCTACGTTTTCTTTCCTGTCTCTCTGGAATATGTTTCAGTATTATAGGTTTGGTTTCCGTCTCTATTATACATAGTATTTCTTGTGGAGTCTTCTCGTGTAGTAGCAATTCCCAATTTACCTCCTTTAAATCTTTATTTACGTTTTCCCAATTTACTTTCTTTGAATTTATGTTTAAGCCTTCAAATATTCCATCTGCCTCTCTGGGATGCGTTTTCGGACCTCTGGGTGCTAACTTCAATTGTATATCGATGAGGTTATGGTCGGAGAACTTTGTGTGCGTTACTTTTTTATTTATTATTATCTCGTTGTTATTTGTCCACATTAAATCCAAAACGTTCTCCTTTCTCGTGGCTTCACAGATTTCCTGGGTAAGGGCGTAATGTTCCATAATATCTAATAGCATTGTTGCTTGGGTTCTGTCATCTTTAGTAATGTTGCCATGAAACTTCTCAACATATATAACTTCGTCATTTTTTCCATGATATGAATGGGAAATTAAAATCTCCGAAAATTAGAATATTTGTTGCTGGAGTTTCAAGTAATTTTAATATGTTTTCTATTTCATTTGTAGCAAATTGGAATTCACTTTTTGTGGTGTTTGGTGGTCTGTAGATGTTCATAATGGTTAGGTTCAGTTCTTTTACTTCTAATATAATAACTTCAACTGTGCTGTTTGATTTCTTTACCCTCACTTCACATGTGTAAGTGTTTTTCACGTAGATACAACACCCTCCTCCTCGTCTAGCCACTCTATCTGCTCTGTATATGTTGTAGTCCAGCAATGCTATTTCAGTATTCTCGATGCAGTTTTCACAGCCTTTTTCGCACTTATGTAAGTGTGTTTCCGTTAGGCCTATGATATCTATGCTGGTTTCCGTAGCTAAATTTTGCAAGTATTGTAATTTGCAGTCTGCATGGTCCGTATAGAGGCCTTGTATATTTGTGTATAATACATTTACCGGGTTTCTAATCTTCGTGTTCGATTTCTTAAATGATGGTCGTTTCCTGGTCGATGTCGGTTCCTGTTTGGTGTTATTGGTTGGGCCGCTGCATTTGGGAGTATTGGGGTTGCGGCCCGTGATACCACTGTTGTTGTTGTATTATTGGTGGGTGGTGTTGAATAGGGGGGTGATGTGCGTAATGTTGTGGTGCATATGTTTGCGGCGTTCTGTCTCTCCTTGTTAGAAGGGCAAGCTGAGCTTTTATTATTCTCATTTCTTCTAAAAAATATGTTTCATTACTCTTGCTATTTCTTCTATGTCGAATATGATCTGTTCTTTCCCGTTCTCTTCTTTGCGTACCCTTTATGTGAAAATGCGGGCACTCTATGTTCAGGCATTTTTTCTCAGTAATTGACTGTCTGCACATACGAGGGTGAAAAAAGTTGCAGTTTGGTCCGTACTTGCACTTCCCATTCCTCATCATATAGAAGCATTTTGTAGGGTGATTGTATATGCAGTTTGAGCCATATTTGCACGCACCTATTTTATAATATTCGCATATGGCCCGTCGTTTAAATTCCCTCTGTGTCTTATGTGATTCGATTTCCTTCTTCTGCTTCGCCACCACTTCTTCCCTACTCAGTGGGGTTGTTTTCTTTGGTGTGTATTTCGTATCTCCCTCTTCTGCCGTGGGTACCTCTTTTTCTGAGGCTGCTTTCGCCCCTCCCTGTAGTGTGTTTTCTTTTTCCTTCTCGGTTGTGTAGGCGTTTTCTGTTTCATGTTTTTCTGTCGGTAGAGCTGCTGTACTTGATTCTTCTATTTCAACATTTTGTGTTCCCCTCTGTACTAATTTTCTATTGTTTTCCATGCATTTGACGCATAAGAAACCACAAAGTCCTATGATTTTGTTATTTATTCTATTTACCATTTTCCTGTCTTTTCTATCTAAGTTCATGCATTCGTAGTGCTTAAAGGTATTGCACAGAATGCAGTTTAAGCCCGAGGTCTGGTCTGCTTCGTTTTTGCAATCGCAAAGTTGATATGCGGCACATTCCATTACACATAATCCGGCTTTATTCAATTTTCTGATTTTTCCGCAATTTACACATTTCTTCGAATGTTTGGCCATTTTCTCCTTTATTTTCCTCTTTATTTCCTCCTTTATTTTTTTTTTTTTTTTTTTTTTTTTTTTTTTCCTCGCTTCTCAAATTTCTTTCGATCACTCGACCTTCGTTTTTATGGCACTGACCTTTTTCCCTCTTAGGCCTAGTGTACAATCTCAGAGCTGTTTTTCCGTTCGAAGTGTTTTAAATTTATATTTCAATTTGATGTTTCTTCGTTGTGCAAGCTATATGCCACCGGCTTTCATTTAATAATTTATTATCGCGAATTCACTGGTATTAAATACACACACTGGTATAAGATAGAATTTACGGCTGAACTTATAAACACTAGTTATTTCGATATTACACAGAGCGGAAACAAAACGTCCGTACACCACGAGGTAGAAATACACATATACACATATACATACATATACATACATATATATCGGGTGTGCCATAAAAGAAGGGTACATTTTAAAAAGGCTATAAAATCAACATTTATCATTTAATTTTAATAAAACTTCTTCTACTCAATAAAACATGTATTTATCTATATGCAAACAAAGTTTTCAGACTAAAATATCAAATAATTCAAATTCTATCAACATTTAATGAAATAGTATGATTTTTCTATCTAACATGCAAAAATTATTAAACCTTTTTAATATTTTTTTCTAAAAATAATTTTTAACGTAAAATTCACCTGAAATTATTAAAAAAATTGTTCGAAACGCTTTCCTTCTATTTCAGTAACTTTTTTTTATTCTTGGCCGGAATATGGTAGAACTAAGCAGAGCGAGTCTACAGGACTAGAATAAAAGATGTCGCTCATTTAACGCGAGATCATCATTCAAAAATAGGAAGAGCTTCCACATGAACAAGTAAATCGAGCCATAGATGAATTCAGGCGTTTGAGGACTTAGGGAAAATTAGGCAGATTCTCGCATCAATCACTGAGAAAACGACGAGCGCCTGCTCTTGTAGGATATTTAAGGGGGTCGTGCTAGTGTATAACATTTATCTTATTTATTTCGTCTTTCAATATTACGTCTGACATTCGGCCCGTAATATATATATATTATATATATATATATATATATATATATATATGATACACACAGACCGTGCATGGAACAAGGAACGCTTCTGGGATAATTAAATCCACTACAGTCCGAATAAGTAATGGTAAATGACAAATACCATAGTTTTTCTTTTTCATGATGCTAGCCCGACGTAGGCAACGGGTCATTCGCAAAGAGGTCCCATAAATATAGCTTCCCTCACCAGCTATCTGCAAAGCAGACAGGATCCAGCTTTGGGACATGGATCTAGGGTTTAAAGCAGCCTAGCCCAGCTAAATTTAGAACCTCAATATAAGCAAAAGACTCGCTGTCCTCACGTCAGATTGAATACATCAAAGAAAAAGGGGTAACTATTATATTTTAGCCAAAAACCAAAACTTAAACCTCAACTGGCAGAATTGAGCGTGGCAGAATTGGGCTAGGCTGCTTTAAACCCTAGATCCATGTCCCAAAGCTGGATCCTGTCTGTTTTGCAGATAGCTGGTGAGGGAAGCTATATTTATGGGACCTCTTTGCGAGTGACCCGTTGCCCACGTCGGGCTAGCATTATGAAAAAGAAAAACTATGGTATTTGTCATTTACCATTACTTATTCGGACTATAGTGGATTTAATTATCCCAGAAGAGTTCCTTGTTCCATGCACGGTCTGTGTATATCAAAAAACTCAGGGGACCATTCTGAGTTCATTCTCATATATATATATATATATATATATATATATATATATATATATATATATATATATATATATATATACGAGGGGAATCCAAAAAGTTTCCGGAAAAGTTTAATAATTCAATCATTTCAAATCAGAATTTAATGAATTCTTGTTTTGACATGAATTTGGACCTTCATACATATTAGGCCATGCTAAGACTTACACAACCTTGGTGACAGTGCTTTAAGACGGAGTTAAAAATAACCCTATTTTTCATGGCAACGGAAATCACAAAATTCGAGTGGAGAGCTAACATTAAATTCCTAACAAAACTTAAATGGAAACCACCACAAATATTTGATGACTTACGTGAAGTTTATGGAGATGAAGCACCTAAGAAATCAGTCGTTTATGACTGGATCAAAAGATTCAAAACGGGTCAAGAGGTTCTTAATGATAACCAAAGGAGTGGAAGGCCATCAACATCAATTAATGAAGAAACTGTTGCTGCTGTTCGGTCACTAGTCGAAAAAGATCGTCGAATTTCCTGTGAAATAATAGCCAATGAGGTGGGTATCTCTCGTGGTTCTGCTCATTCCATTTTGTTGGATACCTTAGAACTTAGCAAACTTTCTGCTCGGTGGGTGCCTAAAGCGTTGTGCCAAGAACAGTTTGACCAAAGGGCTAGTCTTTCTGTAGATCTTTTGAATCGAATGGAAGTTCATGAAGATTGTTTTATGCATAGACTTGTAACAGGGGATGAAACCTGGATTTATCAGTATGGTCCGGAAAGCAAAGTTCAGTCAAAACAATGGCTCCCAAGAGGATCAGATGGCCCAATCAAATTTAAAGCAGAAAGATCAGCTAAAAAGGTAATGGCTACAATTTTTTGGGATTGTGAAGGAATAATTTTAGTGGACTTTCTTGAAGGACAAAAAACAGTCACCGCCCAATATTATGAAAATGTTTTGAGGAAGCTGAAAGATAAGCTTGTTGAAAAAAGACCTGGTAAACTTCATCGCGGGGTGCTTTTCCATCACGACAATGCACCTGCTCACACTGCAAATGCCTCAAGAGCCGTGTTACGGGAATTTCGATGGGAAATCATACCTCACCCCCCCTACAGTCCGGATCTAGCCCCTTCCGACTTTTTTTATTCCCAAAATTGAAGGATCACATAAAAGGAACGCGTTTCGACTCGATAGCAGATGCCAGAACAGCAGTTTTGAGATGGTTTCAGTCGAAAAACTCTGAATTTTATAAAAATGGATTGGAACGCTGGAAACATCGCTTAGAAAAGTGTATAGAGATAGGTGGGAATTATGTCGAACGTTGTTGAGCATTCCTAAACGTATATCCTCTTTTGTTTTCTTTATTAAAGTTATTTGACCAATCTGGAACTTTTATTAAAGGGTTTTTGTATTAAAGCTTTTTGAATTTTCCAGAAACTTTTTGGATTCCCTACGTGTATATATATATATATATATATATATATATATATATATATATATATATACACCCTGGTGCAAGGGTGGAGGATATAACTAATAGTGTTGACCAATTTACAGACGGTACCTCCGAGGACACAACGTATGTTATTCATGTCAGTACTAATAACGTTTTAAATTCTAGATCGGAAGAACTGCTGGCTCGGTACAGGCACTTACTAGAGCGATTAAAGGAAAAAACTAATAAGATTGTTTTAACAGGTATACTTCCTCGAATTATCCAAAGTAACGATTTCTACAACAAGACGAGTGACCTAGTGTTAAAAACCGGTTTGTAAAATTCCCCTAAAAATCGAAAACCGAAAGAAAAAACCGGTTTTATTGATTGATTTTTATTTGGCTCAAACTTGCGCGAACGTGCAGCTACGCGCTACAGCGCACAAAAAATAACTTCGAATACATTACCTATTAAGTTAAATTGTGACAAACTGGCAAATGCTCTTCAGTATAATTTTTGCCTATCTGGCAACTCGATCTTCAGTTTGTCTCATCATGTAGGCTGTAGTGTAGAGTCAGTCGACTAAAGCCCTATTCGCAGTATAAGACCCTTAAATCTTAATGCCCTTTGTTTCTTAAGATGTCATTTCCAAAATAGGGATAAAATCTAAATTAATTTATATATTTTTTCTTACACGAAGAGTCAATTTTCTGTTTTCTAGGTAAAGTTTTTTTTATTAACAAATTTTATTTCAATGTTTTTTCCAAAATAGAGATAAATTTTATTTTTATTCTTTATAATTTTTTTACAAAAAGAAGTTTTTCTTTCTAAGAATAGATGTTTTATTTTAAAAAATTATTTCAAATCTAAATTGTTTGAATAATGTATTATTTTGGCTAAAATAAAATATGTCAAAGTTGTCATTTTCTTATTCATATGTATACATATGATGCTGCATTTTTGCATTCTTTTGACCAAAAAATAGGCAATAAGCTATGCTTGTTAAGAGTTAAAGTCAGTACCTTTCAATTGCGGCTTTTAAAAATTACTATACTTTTCGATTATTTTTCAACACTAGGCGACCTATATTAACAATAACCTAAAGTCTCTTTGCGAACAGGAAGAAGTGCATTTTGCAAATTTTTGGAACAGTTTCTATGCCAGGAGGGACTTGTTCCTCGGAGATGGACTTCATCTTAATGACGTTGGAACTGCGCGTTTAGGAAGAATATTTCATAATACTCTCTCTTCTTTTCAGGCTGCCGTAACTCGAACGGTCCCAACGTAAATTCCACAAATTTCCACTGCGCTCGCGAAGGTGTCGCAATTACAAACAATTTGAAGGTTCTATCCTTAAATGCTCGTAGCCTACGAAATAAAAGAAACGAATTTTTTTCTTTAATTGCTTGTAAAGACTATGATATAATTGCGATAAGTGAATCGTGGCTTAGCACTGAAACTCATGACTTTGCAGGGGAGTATCAAATTAAAGGTTATAGACTTTTGTTGAAAACAGAATAGGTAGGCGAGGAGGCGGTGTTATGTTGTATATCAAAGATAATATTGCGAACGTTACAAAATAAGGCACACAATTCCAGAACCGATAGATTCGACTATAGCAGAACTTAAATTGAACGATTTCAAACTTCTTGTTGCGGTTATATATAGGCCCCCTAATCAAACAGCTGATACGGACGAAGCGTTAATCGTGAACTAAAGAGAATAATTGGTAGTGAGCAGGCTTTAGTTATGGGTGACTTTAATTGCACCAACGTGCAGGGAGACGCGGAAGTAATCGTTTAGTTAATTTTCTCGAGGATAGCTTTCTTATTCAAAAGGTTGGGGAACCTGTGAGGTTGGACAGTATTTTAGATTTAGTAATAACTACGGATGATAGGCTAATTACTGATCTTCAAGTAATAGAACCGTTAAGCAATAGAGATCACAATGTGGTAGAGTTTGTCCTCTCAGTAAGTCACTCGAAACCAGCTGACTCGACTAAAATTCCTAACTTCCAGCATGCAGACTTTAGTAAATTTCGAAATAAATTGTCACACGTCAATTGGGAAAACGTAATGGGGAACTCCAACGCAAAACTAATGTGGGAATCGTTCGAAACAGTATTTAGGACTATAAATGAGGAATATGTACCGTACAAAATTAAGCGTGCGAAAGTAAACAACAAGCCCTTGTGGTTTACTTCTAGAGTAGGAGACATTATAAAGTGTAGAGACAGGGCTTATAGGCTACATAAGTGCGATAAAGACAATTTGTGGTTACGAAACAACTACATATCTCTAAGGCGTGAAGCGAAAAGTGTAATAAAAAAGTTCAAGCGCGAATTGAAATCTCCATAGCTCGTGACGGTAAAAAAAAAAACAAGCGATTCTTTCAATACGTCAACAATAGAAATCCAGTAAAAAGTGTCTTGGGGCCGTTGAAAAATGTTAACGGAGATCTAGTTTCTGAAAACAAGGAAATGGCTACCTTGCTAAACGAATTTTTTACGTCAGGTTTTACTATAGAAGATGTAACGAATATCCCTACGGTCATAGACTTAATACCTTTTGATAATGGTAATATTTTGGATAATATTGTGGTTAGTGAAGGGGAAGTAATGCGCTATATTGATAAAATGAAAACGCGTAAATCACCGGGGCCGGATTCCATATATCCCATACAACTAAAAGAATTAAAAAGATAGCATTGTTGTGCCGCTAACAAAGATTTTTAATGCGTCTATTTCTGAGGGGTGCGTACCAGATAATTTCAAGTTAGCAAACGTAACACCGATCTTTAAGAAAGGCGATAAAGGTGC
>JAJOZX010001456.1:742500-752500 GCA_023014485.1 Bathynomus jamesi
ACCGCTCTCGCCTTCTTTCAAGAGAGTAGAGTTCCAGGGATTGTAGTCGAGACCAGTAGTCTTCACCTTCCGTTTCCTCTATCTTAGACGTAAAAGTCCTTTGTATAGCTTCAATGCTCGCAATGTCTCTTTTTCTGTGTGGGCTTGTGAGTACTGAGCAATACTCAATTATTGGTAGGACTAGACTCTTCCATAATTTGAGCATGATGTTTGCTTTTCTGCTGCGGAAGCTCCTCCAGATGATTCCCATTATTTTTCTAGCCGTTGTGATTTTGATTTTATAGTGCTCTCTGAATTCTGCATCCGACGACATTATTACTCCAAGATCCCTGACTTGTGGATTTGGTGTTATCTGTTTGGCTTGCGGAGTTTTGTACCCTTTTTTCTGTAGCTCTTTGTTATTACCATATCTTAGAAGTTGGAATTTTTCTTCGTTGAACTTCATATTGTTGTCTTCTGCCCACTGGAATAATGTTTCAATGTCGTTTTGTAGTTTTCTTATGTCATCTTCGTTCAATATTTCCTTACATATCTTTGTGTCATCTGCGAAGCATGATACAATACTGTCCTTAATATCTGCATCAATATCTGCAATCATTATTATGAACAGCAAGGGAGCTAATACTGTCCCTTGTGGGACAGAGCTCACGACTTCCGAGACTTCCGATTTAACTCCGTTTACCACCACTCTTTGCGTTCTTTGCGTCAAGAAATTAAATATCCACCTTCCTAGCTTTCCAGTAATTCCTGTATCCTTAAGTTTGTGTGCTATGATTCCATGGTCACATTTATCGAAGGCTTTAGCAAAATCAGTATATATTACATCAATGTTTTGTCCTCGACACAATGTTCCTAATATTTTCTCCTGGTGGTCTAGTAGCTGTGACAGGCATGATCTACCCGCCCTGAAGCCATGTTGATTTGGGTTGTATAAGTCTTTTTCTTGTAGGTAGTAGGTAGTTTTGGCTCTAATTATGCGTTCAAAACACTTTATAAGGTGTGAGGTGAGAGCCACTGGCCGATAATTTTTGGGCATTGCTCTGTTACCACCTTTAAATAGGGGGGCAATGTTCGCGTTCTTTAAGGGGAGTGGAATTTGTCCTGTGTCGAGTGATTTCCTCCATAGTAAGTATAGCGGTTTTGCAATACTCTCTTTGCATTTCTTCAGAAATGTGGCACTCCATGTGTCTGGCCCTGGCGCTGAATTGTCTCGCATCTGTGATAAGGCCGTAATTACATCTCCTTCCGTGAACTCGAAGTCCATTAATAGGTTTGTGCCGGGATTTGTTCTTGGTTGATCTGTTTCAATGTCGAAAAACTCGTCTGGGTTTTCCACTTCCATCTCGGACTTAGGGGTGCTAAACACAGATTTAAATTGTTCCCTAAGCAGTTCACTTATTTCTTTCGGGTCATTTGTGTATTCGGCCTCCCCGTCTATCAACGGTCCAATACTCTCTTTACACTGCATTTTCCTTTTCGCAAAAGTGTAGAAGTATTTTGGGTTATTTTTTATGTTTTCTGCTACCTTGTTTTCCTCCTCGTTTGTCTTATGTATGAATGTTTGCTTTAGGTCCATTTCTATTTCGCCAAGTTTCCTCTCTAGTTTGAGTCTCTTTGCATCAGTTCTGCATCTGTGGAGATGTTTTACGGTTTGTCTTCGTTGCCTGAATAGAGTCCTGATTTTCCTCTCGAGCTTGCTACGTTTTCTTTCCTGTCTCTCTGGAATATGTTTCAGTATTATAGGTTTGGTTTCCGTCTCTATTATACATAGTATTTCTTGTGGAGTCTTCTCGTGTAGTAGCAATTCCCAATTTACCTCCTTTAAATCTTTATTTACGTTTTCCCAATTTACTTTCTTTGAATTTATGTTTAAGCCTTCAAATATTCCATCTGCCTCTCTGGGATGCGTTTTCGGACCTCTGGGTGCTAACTTCAATTGTATATCGATGAGGTTATGGTCGGAGAACTTTGTGCGTTACTTTTTTATTTATTATTATCTCGTTGTTATTTGTCCACATTAAATCCAAAACGTTCTCCTTTCTCGTGGCTTCACAGATTTCCTGGGTAAGGGCGTAATGTTCCATAATATCTAAAGCATTGTTGCTTGGGTTCTGTCATCTTTAGTAATGTTGCCATGAAACTTCTCAACATATATAACTTCGTCATTTTTCTTCCATGATATGAATGGGAAATTAAAATCTCCGAAAATTAGAATATTTGTTGCTGGAGTTTCAAGTAATTTTAATATGTTTTCTATTTCATTTGTAGCAAATTGGAATTCACTTTTTGTGGTGTTTGGTGGTCTGTAGATGTTCATAATGGTTAGGTTCAGTTCTTTTACTTCTAATATAATAACTTCAACTGTGCTGTTTGATTTCTTTACCCTCACTTCACATGTGTAAGTGTTTTTCACGTAGATACAACACCACCCTCCTCGTCTAGCCACTCTATCTGCTCTGTATATGTTGTAGTCCAGCAATGCTATTTCAGTATTCTCGATGCAGTTTTCACAGCCTTTTTCGCACTTATGTAAGTGTGTTTCCGTTAGGCATATGATATCTATGCTGGTTTCCGTAGCTAAATTTTGCAAGTATTGTAATTTGCAGTCTGCATGGTCCGTATAGAGGCCTTGTATATTTGTGTATAATACATTTACCGGGTTTCTAATCTTCGTGTTCGATTCTTAAATGATGGTCGTTTCCTGGTCGATGTCGGTTCCTGTTTGGTGTTATTGGTTGGGCCGCTGCATTTGGGAGTATTGGGGTTGCGGCCCGTGATACCACTGTTGTTGTTGTATTATTGGTGGGTGGTGTTGAATAGGGGGTGATGTGCGTAATGTTGTGGTGCATATGTTTGCGGCGTTCTGTCTCTCCTTGTTAGAAGGGCAAGCTGAGCTTTTATTATTCTCATTTCTTCTAAAAAATATGTTTCATTACTCTTGCTATTTCTTCTATGTCGAATATGATCTGTTCTTTCCCGTTCTCTTCTTTGCGTACCCTTTATGTGAAAATGCGGGCACTCTATGTTCAGGCATTTTTTCTCAGTAATTGACTGTCTGCACATACGAGGGTGAAAAAAGTTGCAGTTTGGTCCGTACTTGCACTTCCCATTCCTCATCATATAGAAGCATTTTGTAGGGTGATTGTATATGCAGTTTGAGCCATATTTGCACGCACCTATTTTATAATATTCGCATATGGCCCGTCGTTTAAATTCCCTCTGTGTCTTATGTGATTCGATTTCCTTCTTCTGCTTCGCCACCACTTCTTCCCTACTCAGTGGGGTTGTTTTCTTTGGTGTGTATTTCGTATCTCCCTCTTCTGCCGTGGGTACCTCTTTTTCTGAGGCTGCTTTCGCCCCTCCCTGTAGTGTGTTTTCTTTTTCCTTCTCGGTTGTGTAGGCGTTTTCTGTTTCATGTTTTTCTGTCGGTAGAGCTGCTGTACTTGATTCTTCTATTTCAACATTTTGTGTTCCCCTCTGTACTAATTTTCTATTGTTTTCCATGCACTTGACGCATAAGAAACCACAAGGTCCTATGATTTTTGTTATTTATTCTATTTACCATTTTCCTGTCTTTTCTATCTAAGTTCATGCATTCGTAGTGCTTAAAGGTATTGCACAGAATGCAGTTTAAGCCCGAGGTCTGGTCTGCTTCGTTTTTGCAATCGCAAAGTTGATATGCGGCACATTCCATTACACATAATCCGGCTTTATTCAATTTTCTGATTTTTCCGCAATTTACACATTTCTTCGTATGTTTGGCCATTTTCTCCTTTATTTTCCTCTTTATTTCCTCCTTTATTTTCCTTTTTTTTTTTTTTTTTTTTTTTTTTTTTCCTCGCTTCTCAAATTTCTTTCGATCACTCGACCTTCATTTTTATGGCACTGACCTTTTTCCCTCTTAGGCCTAGAGTACAATCTCAGAGCTGTTTTTCCGTTCGAGGTGTTTTAAATTTATATTTCAATTTGATGTTTCTTCGTTGTGCAAGCTATATGCCACCGGCTTTCATTTAATAATTTATTATCGCGAATTCACTGGTATTAAATACACACACTGGTATAAGATAGAATTTACGGCTGAACTTATAAACACTAGTTATTTCGATATTACACAGAGCGGAAACAAAACGTCCGTACACCACGAGGTAGAAATACACATATACACATATACATACATATACATACATATATATCGGGTGTGCCATAAAAGAAGGGTACATTTTAAAAAGGCTATAAAATCAACATTTATCATTTAATTTTAATAAAACTTCTTCTACTCAATAAAACATGTATTTATCTATATGCAAACAAAGTTTTCAGACTAAAATATCAAATAATTCAAATTCTATCAACATTTAATGAAATAGTATGATTTTTCTATCTAACATGCAAAAATTATTAAACCTTTTTAATATTTTTTTCTAAAAATAATTTTTAACGTAAAATTCACCTGAAATTATTAAAAAAATTGTTCGAAACGCTTTCCTTCTATTTCAGTAACTTTTTTTTATTCTTGGCCGGAATATGGTAGAACTAAGCAGAGCGAGTCTACAGGACTAGAATAAAAGATGTCGCTCATTTAACGCGAGATCATCATTCAAAAATAGGAAGAGCTTCCACATGAACAAGTAAATCGAGCCATAGATGAATTCAGGCGTTTGAGGACTTAGGGAAAATTAGGCAGATTCTCGCATCAATCACTGAGAAAACGACGAGCGCCTGCTCTTGTAGGATATTTAAGGGGGTCGTGCTAGTGTATAACATTTATCTTATTTATTTCGTCTTTCAATATTACGTCTGACATTCGGCCCGTAATATATATATATATATATATATATATATATATATATATATTATACACACAGACCGTGCATGGAACAAGGAACGCTTCTGGGATAATTAAATCCACTACAGTCCGAATAAGTAATGGTAAATGACAAATACCATAGTTTTTCTTTTTCATGATGCTAGCCCGACGTAGGCAACGGGTCATTCGCAAAGAGGTCCCATAAATATAGCTTCCCTCACCAGCTATCTGCAAAGCAGACAGGATCCAGCTTTGGGACATGGATCTAGGGTTTAAAGCAGCCTAGCCCAGCTAATTTAGAACCTCAATATAAGCAAAAGACTCGCTGTCCTCACGTCAGATTGAATACATCAAAGAAAAAGGGGTAACTATTATATTTTAGCCAAAAACCAAAACTTAAACCTCAACTGGCAGAATTGAGCGTGGCAGAATTGGGCTAGGCTGCTTTAAACCCTAGATCCATGTCCCAAAGCTGGATCCTGTCTGTTTGCAGATAGCTGGTGAGGGAAGCTATATTTATGGGACCTCTTTGCGAGTGACCCTTGCCCACGTCGGGCTAGCATTATGAAAAAGAAAAACTATGGTATTTGTCATTTACCATTACTTATTCGGACTATAGTGGATTTAATTATCCCAGAAGAGTTCCTTGTTCCATGCACGGTCTGTGTATATCATAAAAAACTCAGGGGACCATTCTGAGTTCATTCTCATATATATATATATATATATATATATATATATATATATATATATATATATATATATATATATATATATACGAGGGGAATCCAAAAAGTTTCCGGAAAAGTTTAATAATTCAATCATTTCAAATCAGAATTTAATGAATTCTTGTTTTGACATGAATTTGGACCTTCATACATATTAGGCCATGCTAAGACTTACACAACCTTGGTGACAGTGCTTTAAGACGGAGTTAAAAATAACCCTATTTTTCATGGCAACGGAAATCACAAAATTCGAGTGGAGAGCTAACATTAAATTCCTAACAAAACTTAAATGGAAACCACCACAAATATTTGATGACTTACGTGAAGTTTATGGAGATGAAGCACCTAAGAAATCAGTCGTTTATGACTGGATCAAAAGATTCAAAACGGGTCAAGAGGTTCTTAATGATAACCAAAGGAGTGGAAGGCCATCAACATCAATTAATGAAGAAACTGTTGCTGCTGTTCGGTCACTAGTCGAAAAAGATCGTCGAATTTCCTGTGAAATAATAGCCAATGAGGTGGGTATCTCTCGTGGTTCTGCTCATTCCATTTTGTTGGATACCTTAGAACTTAGCAAACTTTCTGCTCGGTGGGTGCCTAAAGCGTTGTGCCAAGAACAGTTTGACCAAAGGGCTAGTCTTTCTGTAGATCTTTTGAATCGAATGGAAGTTCATGAAGATTGTTTTATGCATAGACTTGTAACAGGGGATGAAACCTGGATTTATCAGTATGGTCCGGAAAGCAAAGTTCAGTCAAAACAATGGCTCCCAAGAGGATCAGATGGCCCAATCAAATTTAAAGCAGAAAGATCAGCTAAAAAGGTAATGGCTACAATTTTTTGGGATTGTGAAGGAATAATTTTAGTGGACTTTCTTGAAGGACAAAAAACAGTCACCGCCCAATATTATGAAAATGTTTTGAGGAAGCTGAAAGATAAGCTTGTTGAAAAAAGACCTGGTAAACTTCATCGCGGGGTGCTTTTCCATCACGACAATGCACCTGCTCACACTGCAAATGCCTCAAGAGCCGTGTTACGGGAATTTCGATGGGAAATCATACCTCACCCCCCCTACAGTCCGGATCTAGCCCCTTCCGACTTTTTTTATTCCCAAAATTGAAGGATCACATAAAAGGAACGCGTTTCGACTCGATAGCAGATGCCAGAACAGCAGTTTTGAGATGGTTTCAGTCGAAAAACTCTGAATTTTATAAAAATGGATTGGAACGCTGGAAACATCGCTTAGAAAAGTGTATAGAGATAGGTGGGAATTATGTCGAACGTTGTTGAGCATTCCTAAACGTATATCCTCTTTTGTTTTCTTTTATTAAAGTTATTTGACCAATCTGGAACTTTTATTAAAGGGTTTTTGTATTAAAGCTTTTTGAATTTTCCAGAAACTTTTTGGATTCCCTACGTGTATATATATATATATATATATATATATATATATAATATATATATATATATACACCCTGGTGCAAGGGTGGAGGATATAACTAATAGTGTTGACCAATTTACAGACGGTACCTCCGAGGACACAACGTATGTTATTCATGTCAGTACTAATAACGTTTTAAATTCTAGATCGGAAGAACTGCTGGCTCGGTACAGGCACTTACTAGAGCGATTAAAGGAAAAAACTAATAAGATTGTTTTAACAGGTATACTTCCTCGAATTATCCAAAGTAACGATTTCTACAACAAGACGAGTGACCTAGTGTTAAAAACCGGTTTGTAAAATTCCCCTAAAAATCGAAAACCGAAAGAAAAAACCGGTTTTATTGATTGATTTTTATTTGGCTCAAACTTGCGCGAACGTGCAGCTACGCGCTACAGCGCACAAAAAATAACTTCGAATACATTACCTATTAAGTTAAATTGTGACAAACTGGCAAATGCTCTTCAGTATAATTTTTGCCTATCTGGCAACTCGATCTTCAGTTTGTCTCATCATGTAGGCTGTAGTGTAGAGTCAGTCGACTAAAGCCCTATTCGCAGTATAAGACCCTTAAATCTTAATGCCCTTTGTTTCTTAAGATGTCATTTCCAAAATAGGGATAAAATCTAAATTAATTTATATATTTTTTCTTACACGAAGAGTCAATTTTCTGTTTTCTAGGTAAAGTTTTTTTTATTAACAAATTTTATTTCAATGTTTTTTCCAAAATAGAGATAAATTTTATTTTTATTCTTTATAATTTTTTTACAAAAAGAAGTTTTTCTTTCTAAGAATAGATGTTTTATTTTAAAAAATTATTTCAAATCTAAATTGTTTGAATAATGTATTATTTTGGCTAAAATAAAATATGTCAAAGTTGTCATTTTCTTATTCATATGTATACATATGATGCTGCATTTTTGCATTCTTTTGACCAAAAAATAGGCAATAAGCTATGCTTGTTAAGAGTTAAAGTCAGTACCTTTCAATTGCGGCTTTTAAAAATTACTATACTTTTCGATTATTTTTCAACACTAGGCGACCTATATTAACAATAACCTAAAGTCTCTTTGCGAACAGGAAGAAGTGCATTTTGCAAATTTTTGGAACAGTTTCTATGCCAGGAGGGACTTGTTCCTCGGAGATGGACTTCATCTTAATGACGTTGGAACTGCGCGTTTAGGAAGAATATTTCATAATACTCTCTCTTCTTTTCAGGCTGCCGTAACTCGAACGGTCCCAACGTAAATTCCACAAATTTCCACTGCGCTCGCGAAGGTGTCGCAATTACAAACAATTTGAAGGTTCTATCCTTAAATGCTCGTAGCCTACGAAATAAAAGAAACGAATTTTTTTCTTTAATTGCTTGTAAAGACTATGATATAATTGCGATAAGTGAATCGTGGCTTAGCACTGAAACTCATGACTTTGCAGGGGAGTATCAAATTAAAGGTTATAGACTTTTTGTTGAAAACAGAATAGGTAGGCGAGGAGGCGGTGTTATGTTGTATATCAAAGATAATATTGCGAACGTTACAAAATAAGGCACACAATTCCAGAACCGATAGATTCGACTATAGCAGAACTTAAATTGAACGATTTCAAACTTCTTGTTGCGGTTATATATAGGCCCCCTAATCAAACAGCTGATACGGACGAAGCGTTAATCGTGAACTAAAGAGAATAATTTGGTAGTGAGCAGGCTTTAGTTATGGGTGACTTTAATTGCACCAACGTGCAGGGAGACGCGGAAGGTAATCGTTTAGTTAATTTTCTCGAGGATAGCTTTCTTATTCAAAAGGTTGGGGAACCTGTGAGGTTGGACAGTATTTTAGATTTAGTAATAACTACGGATGATAGGCTAATTACTGATCTTCAAGTAATAGAACCGTTAAGCAATAGAGATCACAATGTGGTAGAGTTTGTCCTCTCAGTAAGTCACTCGAAACCAGCTGACTCGACTAAAATTCCTAACTTCCAGCATGCAGACTTTAGTAAATTTCGAAATAAATTGTCACACGTCAATTGGGAAAACGTAATGGGGAACTCCAACGCAAAACTAATGTGGGAATCGTTCGAAACAGTATTTAGGACTATAAATGAGGAATATGTACCGTACAAAATTAAGCGTGCGAAAGTAAACAACAAGCCCTTGTGGTTTACTTCTAGAGTAGGAGACATTATAAAGAGTAGAGACAGGGCTTATAGGCTACATAAGTGCGATAAAGACAATTTGTGGTTACGAAACAACTACATATCTCTAAGGCGTGAAGCGAAAAGTGTAATAAAAAAGTTCAAGCGCGAATTGAAATCTCCATAGCTCGTGACGGTAAAAAAAAAACAAGCGATTCTTTCAATACGTCAACAATAGAAATCCAGTAAAAAGTGTCTTGGGGCCGTTGAAAAATGTTAACGGAGATCTAGTTTCTGAAAACAAGGAAATGGCTACCTTGCTAAACGAATTTTTTACGTCAGGTTTTACTATAGAAGATGTAACGAATATCCCTACGGTCATAGACTTAATACCTTTTGATAATGGTAATATTTTGGATAATAATGTGGTTAGTGAAGGGGAAGTAATGCGCTATATTGATAAAATGAAAACGCGTAAATCACCGGGGCCGGATTCCATATATCCCATACAACTAAAAGAATTAAAAAGATAGCATTGTTGTGCCGCTAACAAAGATTTTTAATGCGTCTATTTCTGAGGGGTGCGTACCAGATAATTTCAAGTTAGCAAACGTAACACCGATCTTTAAGAAAGGCGATAAAGGTGCGGCGGGAAATTACAGGCCAATCAGTTTAACGTCTGTTGTAGGTAAGCTACTGGAATCAATAATTAGGGATCGTATAGTCGAACACTTAGAATTGCATAAACTAGTTAGAAATACGCAGCACGGTTTTAGGAGAAACAAATCTTGCTTAACTAATCTTTTAGAATTTTTTCAAAGCGTGGTTGACGTTTACGACAGTCATCGGGCGGTTGATGTAGTGTATTCAGATTTTCAAAAAGTGTGTGG
>JAJOZX010001456.1:760000-762500 GCA_023014485.1 Bathynomus jamesi
GTATCCCCTAACCCAAGACGCTGCCTCCCTATATCCCACAACACTTGTGTTGAGCTGTGGGATCTATCCCCACAAAGCCTTAATTTTACTACCTTAAACTATACCCTTTCTATCAACATATGCGTCTAATCGATTTTTAAACATGTTTATAGACGTGCTACTAATTACTTCTACCGGCAAATTATCCCAGCTATTTACTATTCTATGCGTAAAAAAGTTTTTCGCAACTGCTGTCTCGAACCTTCTACTTCTCAACTTACACCCGTTATTTCTAGTCCTATTATATTGAGATATTTCGAAAAAGCTATCTCTATCTACGTTATCGAACCCATTCATAATTTTGAAAACCTGGATTAGATCACCCCTTAACCTCCTGGTCTCGAGTGTTGTCAATTTTAACTCCTTAAGCCTATCCTCGTACGACTTTGACCTAAGCGACGGAATCATCTTAGTTGCTCGTCTTTGAACTCTTTCGATTTTGTCTATATCTTTGCGCATATACGGATTCCAAAATTGGACCGAGTACTCCAAATGGGGTCTAACTAATGATTTATCAAGTGGAACTATAATATCGCGCGATTTGTACTCAAAATTTCGAGCTATAAAACCTAACACTTTGTTCGCCTTATTGACCGCTGCTGTACTTTGTTTCGCTACTTTTAAATCACCAGTGACTATAACTCCTAAATCTTTTTCCTGCTCTACGCTTGTTAAATCTTTCCCTGACATACTATACGCAAATTTACCGTTACGCGAACCTATATGCAAAATTTTGCACTTATCAACGTTAAATCTCATTTGCCATGTGACTGACCAATCAACGATTTTATTCAGATCTTCCTGAATTTTACCTCTATCTTCGTCATTAATCGCCCTACCACCCAGCTTCGTGTCATCCGCAAACTTTGAAACTGTACTGACTAGGCCGACATCTAAATCGTTAATATATATAAGAAAAAGCAAGGGGCCCAATACAGAACCCTGAGGAACGCCACTCGCTACATTAGCCCAGCACGACTCCGCTCCATCAACGACCACCCTCTGTTTCCTGCCTCGCAACCACTCTTCTAGCCAATTTATTACTACACCCCTGATTCCATGAGCCTTAGTTTTTACAATGAGTCTTTTGTGCGGCACGGTGTCAAACGCTTTTTGAAAATCTAAATACACTCCATCAACCGCCCGATGTCTATCGTAATCGTCAACCACGCTTTGGAAAAATTCTAAAAGATTAGTTAAGCAAGATTTGTTTCGGCTAAATCCGTGCTGCGTATTTCTAACAAGTTTATGGTATTCTAAGTGTTCGACTATACGATCCCTAATTATTGATTCCAAAAGCTTACCTACAACAGACGTTAAACTGATTGGCCTATAATTTCCCGCCGCACCTTTATCGCCTTTCTTAAAGATAGGTGTTACGTTTGCTAACTTGAAATTATCTGGTACGCACCCCTCAGAAATAGACGCATTAAAAATCTTTGTTACCGGCACAACAATGCTATCTTTTAATTCTTTTAGTTGTATGGGATATATGGAATCCGGACCCGGTGATTTACGCGTTTTCATTTTATCAATATAGCTTAACCTTCGTCAGAATGAACAATTCGGGCGGAAGCTAACCAAAGGTTATATATATATATATATATATATATATATATATATATTAGGGTGGAGTGAAAATGGCCCAAAAATTTGTTTTTGTGAATTTTAACTTACTTGAGGTTTTAAAAGTTGCCAATGGACTAATAGAACAATATGCAAAAAAGTTTATTACAATCAGACAATCTTTTGATCGACCACCAGACGTTATAAGTTTACAATAATATACGATTTTACACAAAAATACCTAAAATACGAGTAAACATCAGAGATATATTTTTAGTTATTTTGGCACACTGTTATGCTAACGATAGAGTCTGAGTTATGCATGCATGGTTAATTCAGAATTGATAGTCACGTTTAGACTCAAGTTTCGGCATAAGCTGCCGAGAAGCGACGCGAGCCCGAATAAATCCATGGCGGGACGTCTCGCCACACACAGCGGCTGAAGCTTCGGTAACTAGGTTCACGCATCTTTCCACCGCCTGTGTGTGACAAGGGAAGCGAGGGAAGAGGACACTTGGTGAAATTTGAGCAGAGATCATGTCGTTCAATTCGTTGTCCGTCATATCCATCGTAACAGGAGGCTCCGTCACGGTCAAAGTCTGCCAATCGACCATGTCCTGGTATTCGGTCGCGTCGAGGTTGAGCGGTGGCACTCGAAACCTGCGGATTTTGTTTGCAGACACATGTGATCTTGCCTTCATGATTCTTCTGAGTCCGAGTTCCCTTATATGTGGTCGCTCATCTGTGATCATGGCTAATAGCACGTTCTCGGGGTGTCCGCAGAAGCCGTTTCGCCGAATCACCGGGTCGACGACTTTCTTTAGAGAGGAGCTGAGGTACCGTGTTCTCACCATCATCCCGTGCAGATGTTTGGCTCCATCTTTGCATGATGGCT
>JAJOZX010001456.1:767500-855000 GCA_023014485.1 Bathynomus jamesi
ACTTCCGAGACTTCCGATTTAACTCCGTTTACCACCACTCTTTGCGTTCTTTGCGTCAAGAAATTAAATATCCACCTTCCTAGCTTTCCAGTAATTCCTGTATCCTTAAGTTTGTGTGCTATGATTCCATGGTCACATTTATCGAAGGCTTTAGCAAAATCAGTATATATTACATCAATGTTTTGTCCTCGACAATGTTCCTAATATTTTCTCCTGGTGGTCTAGTAGCTGTGACAGGCATGATCTACCCGCCCTGAAGCCATGTTGATTTGGGTTGTATGTCTTTTTCTTGTAGGTAGTAGGTAGTTTTGCCTCTAATTATGCGTTCACAACACTTTATAAGGTGTGAGGTGAGAGCCACTGGCCGATAATTTTTGGCCATTGCTCTGTTACCACCTTTAAATAGGGGGGCAATGTTCGTGTTCTTTAAGGGGAGTGGAATTTGTCCTGTGTCGAGTGATTTCCTCCATAGTAAGTATAGCGGTTTTGCAATACTCTCTTGCATTTCTTCAGAAATGTGGCACTCCATGTGTCTGGCCCTGGCGCTGAATTGTCTCGCATCTGTGATAAGGCCGTAATTACATCTCCTTCCGTGAACTCGAAGTCCATTAATAGGTTTGTGCCGGGATTTGTTCTTGGTTGATCTGTTTCAATGTCGAAAAACTCGTCTGGGTTTTCCACTTCCATCTCGGACTTAGGGGTGCTAAACACAGATTTAAATTGTTCCCTAAGCAGTTCACTTATTTCTTTCGGGTCATTTGTGTATTCGGCCTCCCCGTCTATCAACGGTCCAATACTCTTCTTACACTGCATTTTCCTTTTCGCAAAAGTGTAGAAGTATTTTGGGTTATTTTTTATGTTTTCTGCTACCTTGTTTTCCTCCTCGTTTGTCTTATGTATGAATGTTTGCTTTAGGTCCATTTCTATTTCGCCAAGTTTCCTCTCTAGTTTGAGTCTCTTTGCATCAGTTCTGCATCTGTGGAGATGTTTTACGGTTTGTCTTCGTTGCCTGAATAGAGTCCTGATTTTCCTCTCGAGCTTGCTACGTTTTCTTTCCTGTCTCTCTGGAATATGTTTCAGTATTATAGGTTTGGTTTCCGTCTCTATTATACATAGTATTTCTTGTGGAGTCTTCTCGTGTAGTAGCAATTCCCAATTTACCTCCTTTAAATCTTTATTTACGTTTTCCCAATTTACTTTCTTTGAATTTATGTTTAAGCCTTCAAATATTCCATCTGCCTCTCTGAGATGCGTTTTCGGACCTCTGGGTGCTAACTTCAATTGTATATCGATGAGGTTATGGTCGGAGAACTTTGTGTGCGTTACTTTTTTATTTATTATTATCTCGTTGTTATTTGTCCACATTAAATCCAAAACGTTCTCCTTTCTCGTGGCTTCACAGATTTCCTGGGTAAGGGCGTAATGTTCCATAATATCTAACAGCATTGTTGCTTGGGTTCTGTCATCTTTAGTAATGTTGCCATGAAACTTCTCAACATATATAACTTCGTCATTTTTCTGCCATGATATGAATGGGAAATTAAAATCTCCGAAAATTAGAATATTTGTTGCTGGAGTTTCAAATAATTTTAATATGTTTTCTATTTCATTTGTAGCAAATTGGAATTCACTTTTTGTGGTGTTTGGTGGTCTGTAGATGTTCATAATGGTTAGGTTCAGTTCTTTTACTTCTAATATAATAACTTCAACTGTGCTGTTTGATTTCTTTACCCTCATTTCACATGTGTAAGTGTTTTCCACGTAGATACAACACCACCCTCCTCGTCTAGCCACTCTATCTGCTCTGTATATGTTGTAGTCCAGCAATGCTATTTCAGTATTCTCGATGCAGTTTTCACAGCCTTTTTCGCACTTATGTAAGTGTGTTTCCGTTAGGCATATGATATCTATGCTGGTTTCCGTAGCTAAATTTTGCAAGTATTGTAATTTGCAGTCTGCATGGTCCGTATAGAGGCCTTGTATATTTGTGTATAATACATTTACCGGGTTTCTAATCTTCGTGTTCGATTCTCTTAAATGATGGTCGTTTCCTGATCGATGTTGGTTCATGTTTGGTGTTATTGGTTGGGCCGCTGCATTTGGGAGTATTGGGGTTGCGGCCGTGATACCACTGTTGTTGTTGTATTATTGGTGGGTGGTGTTGAATAGGGGGTGATGTGCGTAATGTTGTGGTGCATATGTTTGCGGCGTTCTGTCTCTCCTTGTTAGAAGGGCAAGCTGAGCTTTTATTATTCTCATTTCTTCTAAAAAATATGTTTCATTACTCTTGCTATTTCTTCTATGTCCAATATGATCTGTTCTTTCCCGTTCTCTTCTTTGCGTACCCTTTATGTGAAAATGCGGGCACTCTACAGTATGTTCAGGCATTTTTTCTCAGTAATTGACTGTCTGCACATACGAGGGTGAAAAAAGTTGCAGTTTGGTCCGTACTTGCACTTCCCATTCCTCATCATATAGAAGCATTTTGTAGGGTGATTGTATATGCAGTTTGAGCCATATTTGCACGCACCTATTTTATAATATTCGCATATGGCCCGTCGTTTAAATTCCCTCTGTGTCTTATGTGATTCGATTTCCTTCTTCTGCTTCGCCACCACTTCTTCCCTACTCAGTGGGGTTGTTTTCTTTGGTGTGTATTTCGTATCTCCCTCTTCTGCCGTGGGTACCTCTTTTTCTGAGGCTGCTTTCGCCCCTCCCTGTAGTGTGTTTTCTTTTTCCTTCTCGGTTGTGTAGGCGTTTTCTGTTTCATGTTTTTCTGTCGGTAGAGCTGCTGTACTTGATTCTTCTATTTCAACATTTTGTGTTCCCCTCTGTACTAATTTTCTATTGTTTTCCATGCACTTGACGCATAAG
Organism: Bathynomus jamesi; assembly: GCA_023014485.1. NCBI lineage: Eukaryota > Metazoa > Arthropoda > Malacostraca > Isopoda > Cirolanidae > Bathynomus > Bathynomus jamesi. The sequence continues at coordinate 770,375 of JAJOZX010001456.1, forward strand.
AAACCACAAAGTCCTATGATTTTGTTATTTATTCTATTTACCATTTTCCTGTCTTTTCTATCTAAGTTCATGCATTCGTAGTGCTTAAAGGTATTGCACAGAATGCAGTTTAAGCCCGAGGTCTGGTCTGCTTCGTTTTTGCAATCGCAAAGTTGATATGCGGCACATTCCATTACACATAATCCGGCTTTATTCAATTTTCTGATTTTTCCGCAATTTACACATTTCTTCGTATGTTTGGCCATTTTCTTCTTTATTTTCCTCTTTATTTCCTCCTTTATTTTCCTTTTTTTTTTTTTTTTTTTTTTTTTTCCTCGCTTCTCAAATTTCTTTCGATCACTCGACCTTCATTTTTATGGCACTGACCTTTTTCCCTCTTAGGCCTAGAGTACAATCTCAGAGCTGTTTTTCCGTTCGAGGTGTTTTAAATTTATATTTCAATTTGATGTTTCTTCGTTGTGCAAGCTATATGCCACCAGCTTTCATTTAATAATTTATTATCTCGAATTCACTGATATTAAATACACACACTGGTATAAGATACAATTTACGGCTGAACTTATAAACACTAGTTATTTCGATATTACACAGAGCGGAAACAAAACGTCCGTACACCACGAGGTAGAAATACACATATACACATATACATACATATACATACATATATATCGGGTGTGCCATAAAAGAAGGGTACATTTTAAAAAGGCTATAAAATCAACATTTATCATTTAATTTTAATAAAACTTCTTCTACTCAATAAAACATGTATTTATCTATATGCAAACAAAGTTTTCAGACTAAAATATCAAATAATTCAAATTCTATCAACATTTAATGAAATAGTATGATTTTTCTATCTAACATGCAAAAATTATTAAACCTTTTTAATATTTTTTTCTAAAAATAATTTTTAACGTAAAATTCACCTGAAATTATTAAAAAAATTGTTCGAAACGCTTTCCTTCTATTTCAGTAACTTTTTTTTATTCTTGGCCGGAATATGGTAGAACTAAGCAGAGCGAGTCTACAGGACTAGAATAAAAGATGTCGCTCATTTAACGCGAGATCATCATTCAAAAATAGGAAGAGCTTCCACATGAACAAGTAAATCGAGCCATAGATGAATTCAGGCGTTTGAGGACTTAGGGAAAATTAGGCAGATTCTCGCATCAATCACTGAGAAAACGACGAGCGCCTGCTCTTGTAGGATATTTAAGGGGGTCGTGCTAGTGTATAACATTTATCTTATTTATTTCGTCTTTCAATATTACGTCTGACATTCGGCCCGTAATATATATATATATATATATATATATATATATATATATATATATATATATATATATGATACACACAGACCGTGCATGGAACAAGGAACGCTTCTGGGATAATTAAATCCACTACAGTCCGAATAAGTAATGGTAAATGACAAATACCATAGTTTTTCTTTTTCATGATGCTAGCCCGACGTAGGCAACGGGTCATTCGCAAAGAGGTCCCATAAATATAGCTTCCCTCACCAGCTATCTGCAAAGCAGACAGGATCCAGCTTTGGGACATGGATCTAGGGTTTAAAGCAGCCTAGCCCAGCTACATTTAGAACCTCAATATAAGCAAAAGACTCGCTGTCTTCACGTCAGATTGAATACATCAAAGAAAAAGGGGTAACTATTATATTTTAGCCAAAAACCAAAACTTAAACCTCAACTGGCAGAATTGAGCGTGGCAGAATTGGGCTAGGCTGCTTTAAACCCTAGATCCATGTCCCAAAGCTGGATCCTGTCTGTTTGGCAGATAGCTGGTGAGGGAAGCTATATTTATGGGACCTCTTTGCGAGTGACCCTTTGCCCACGTCGGGCTAGCATTATGAAAAAGAAAAACTATGGTATTTGTCATTTACCATTACTTATTCGGACTATAGTGGATTTAATTATCCCAGAAGAGTTCCTTGTTCCATGCACGGTCTGTGTATATCATAAAAAACTCAGGGGACCATTCTGAGTTCATTCCCATATATATATATATATATATATATATACGAGGGGAATCCAAAAAGTTTCCGGAAAAGTTTAATAATGCAATCATTTCAAATCAGAATTTAATGAATTCTTGTTTTGACATGAATTTGGACCTTCATACATATTAGGCCATGCTAAGACTTACACAACCTTGGTGACAGTGCTTTAAGACGGAGTTAAAAAGAACCCTATTTTTCATGGCAACGGAAATCTCAAAATTCGAGTGGAGAGCTAACATTAAATTCCTAGCAAAACTTAAATGGAAACCACCACAAATACTTGATGCCTTACGTGAAGTTTATGGAGATGAAGCACAGGGCCGGATTAACCATTAAGCAAAATAAGCCCCTGCTTAGGGCATCAAGGGAAGGGGGGCACCACAGAAATTTTCCATTGTCGGATTTACCATGGATTTATTATACTATTATAATCGCGGCTTATAGCCTATAAGCTGTTGAAAACTGAATTATATATATTCATATATAGTATTTATTTTTTTTCATTGTTTGAATTTGTAGTGAACAACAACCCTTTTGAGAGAATAAATATATTTCGTTGTAATCACACACTTTACGCTTTGCGTTATTATTTTGTTTATATCAAATCTTTGAGCGCCATATTAAAAATACATATAGATTAAATATTTTCGTGTGCTATAGGAAGTTATTCTGAACGTGTGATTTGTGCATATAATATTAAATATATATTTTACATAATCATTTGGTATTGTTTTACAGAAAGATTTAGGTTTATAGAATTGTAATATAAATTAATATTAAAATAAAAGAAACTATAAACTCTCTATATTGCTGTTGTATCAAGTGATGTTTATCACGGCCATTATAATAATAAGATATACTGACCTAAGTTAATTAGCGTTGAAGAAGTTTATCTGTTGCTCTCTCTTCTTCTCTAGGGTAAGTCTATGAAGTGTACTTTATTTGTATATATAACAATATTTTATCATACACGTATCTTTATTTTATAATTTATTTATCTATTGTCATAACAGTATAAAAGAATTTAGATTGTAATAACCAGAGTGAATAATTTGTAATGTATATATAACATCAAACGTAGTTAGGACAATTTAGGCCCTAAGCAAATGTTCATATTTCCTATAATTAAATATTGTGTTTTAAATAAATAAATAAATGTAAATATAAAATGTGGCTCGTTAATAGTGAAATGTTAATATTGATATTTTTATAGATTGCGTATTATTAATTCTAATGTTAAGTATTTTTATTTTATAGGTTTCGGTTCCTTCTTTCGGTTCCTTCTTTTGGTTCCTTCTTTCGATTTGATTTGTATTCAACATTTCGAGTTGATATTTCGGTTGAGTTATATTTAATTGCCACTTATATTTAAATTGCCACTTTGGTTGTGTACGGTTCCCATTTTGTCTTTCTGAGAATAAAAGAACAAAGCCAAGATTGTGATATGTGTAACTGTGTTGATTGCCACATAATATACAAATAAAATATTCTTTTTATTTCTGTATTTTACAGACCCCAAGAACCAAGATGAAACGTGTTCAGTTAAGTGGTGCACAAAAGCGAAAACTATCAAAAGAGAAACAAGAGAAGACTTTGGATTTAGAGTCCAAGACTGCAAAGCTGACTGATTTCTTCACACAAGTTCCACGACCACAACGTCAACATGATATACCGATTCTGAATCAAAACCAATCTCCGTCATCAGAAGTGGACACAAATACCACTTTGATCACTTCAAAATCAAAATATGATGACGTTGGAATCACCGAGGTGTCACAAGCAGGTTCATCTACCACATGTCTCACTACTGATCTCACTTTGCCTGTAAATTCTCTTGATACCTCTACTGCAAATGTTGATTCAAGTTGCTTTACAAGACATTCTGGGGTTGAAATAATTGCTGAAAATGAAAGTTTAGTGGACCATGGTGATGGTGGTGAAATGAATCAGTCTGCAGAAGATGAAGTAAATATAGCAAAATCCAGGGTTGTGGCTTGATTTCTCTGCTGATGATGTGGCTTATTGGATTGCTTGTGGACCCAGTGACTGTCAACACCACAATGGGCCATTTGACAAGTCTTACCGGCATTTCAGTAGTGGCAAACCAGCAAGATACTGTTCACAAAAACTTTTCGTTGGGACAAAAGCCAATGGTGAGAAATACGAGAGTGGTTATTGTATTCACCATCAACAGGATCAGTTTACTGTTATGTTTGTAAACTGTTTGCTCCTAAAAATGTCTCACATTTTGTTATAAGAGAAGGGTTCAGTGACTGGCGAAATACTATTGTAATTGATCATCATGAAAAAAGCACTACTCACCGAGACTCTATGCTAACATACTTAACTCGCAGACAAGGTGCGGGGTTGGGACAACAGTTGGAAAAACAAATTCAGGAAGAGTGTGATTACTGGGAACATGTCTTGAGGCGTGTCATAGCTGTTATTTGTACGTTAGCTGAACGTGGCTTGTCTTTTCGAGGAACAGAAGAAAGATTTGGATCATTGCAGAATGGGAATTTTTTAGGGCTGCTTGAGCTCATAAGCCGGTTTGATCCATTTTTAGCAGGTCACATTTTGAAATATGGAAATTCTGGCAAAGGAAATCCTTCTTACCTGTCCAAAACCACCTGTGAGGAACTCATTCAACTAATGGCTCAAAAGGTCCACGCACTCATTGTTGACGAAGTAAAATCTTCTGGTTATTTTAGTTTGTCAGTTGATTCAACACCAGATCTATCACATATCGATCAGTTAAGTGTTGTACTTAGGTACTTAAAAGATGGACAGCCTATTGAACGCTTTTTAACCTTTCTGAAAATGAAAAGCCATACTGGTGAGGAAATGGCAAATCAGGTGTTGCAGTACTTACGTGAAGTTTGTAAGCTAAACTTTTCAAAATGTAGGGGTCAATCTTACGACAACGCTGCCAACATGTCTGGGCGTTATAAGGGGATGCAGCAAAAAATTTTAGAAACAAACAAGTTTGCTATATATGTGCCCTGTGCAGCCCATTCACTAAATCTGGTAGGCCGAAGTGCTGTTGACTGCTGTCAAGAGGCGGTTAATTTCTTCTCTACAGTGCAGTTGCTCTATACCTTTTTTTTAGCCTCAACCAGCAGGTGGGAAATTCTTAAAGGTTGTATTGGAAATGAAAGTGTCTTAAAATCCCTCTCTGATACCAGATGGGAGGCACATGCTATGGCAACAGCAGCAATTTTGAAATCTTTCCTTAAAATTTTAGAAGCGTTAGAATGTATAGCTGAAGACCAGTCACAAAAGGGAGACACTAGAAGAGAAGCAAATAATATTGCAAATAAGATGCAAGAGCTAGAATTCGTTTTTATGTTGAATTTTTGGGATGAGATTTTGCAAAATTTTCATAGAGTAAGCAAAGTTCTACAGAATAAGGATGTGAACTTAAAAACATGTGCAGATCTGTATGGATCATTAGCTGACCAACTGTGCACTTCACGAGATGAATTTGAAAGATATGAAGCAGCTACAAAGGAAATGCTACCAGATGTTGATTACAAGGCAGCTCAAACTCGCAAACGTATCAGAAAGAAGGTACCCAATGACGGAGATGCACCAGAAGTATATCTGAATGCCAGAGATAAATTTCTTATCACCACCTTTTACACAATTGTTGACAAACTTGAAACTGAGATGAGAAGAAGAGGAGAGATATACAAAGAAATAGCAGAGAGATTTTCTTTTCTAAGTGATGTGCCACATAATGTCACCACTTCATCATCTACTGAAATTGAAAGGTATTCTCAGGGTTGTAAAAAGATGATTGATGCTTACCCAGAGGACTTGAACACTAATTTCTCTGCTGAGCTTCAGCAGTTTCACTCATATGTGTGCCATAAGTTCAGTGCAAAAAAAAATGTAAAAACAAGATTCAGTCATGCTGAACTTTATAAAATAATTGTAGAAGACAATATTGAGTGTGCCTTCCCAAATGTAGAAATTGCCTTTCGTATATTTTTAACATTAATGGTCACAAATTGCTCAGCTGAGCGTTCATTTTCTCAGTTGAAGTATATTAAAAATACCAACAGAACAACTATGCAACAAGGCAGGCTGGATGCCTTATCTCTACTAAGTATAGAAGCAGATGTGTTACGTAAGATTAGTTTTGAGGATCTGATCAAAGACTTTGCAATTAAAAAAAGTAGGAGAAAACTTTTCAAATATAAATGAAGTGGAAATATACAAAAATAAACATTATTTTCCATCTTACTGTAAGTTTTGTTTCATTTCAAAAAATAAAATTTTATTTTATGGTTTATTTTTGTTTATATTTTGAATTACATATATATGGGGCACCAAAATCTTTTAAGTGCTTAGGGCCTCTAAAGGTCTTAATCCGGCCCTGATGAAGCACCTAAGAAATCAATCGTTTATGACTGGATCAAAAGATTCAAAACGGGTCAAGAGGTTCTTAATGATAACCAAAGGAGTGGAAGGCCATCAACATCAATTAATGAAGAAACTGTTGCTGCTGTTCGGTCACTAGTCGAAAAAGATCGTCGAATTTCCTGTGAAATAATAGCCAATGAGGTGGGTATCTCTCGTGGTTCTGCTCATTCCATTTTGTTGGATACCTTAGAACTTAGCAAACTTTCTGCTCGGTGGGTGCCTAAAGCGTTGTGCCAAGAACAGTTTGACCAAAGGGCTAGTCTTTCTGTTGATCTTTTGAATCGAATGGAAGTTCATGAAGATTGTTTTATGCATAGACTTGTAACAGGGGATGAAACCTGGATTTATCAGTATGGTCCGGAAAGCAAAGTTCAGTCAAAACAATGGCTCCCAAGAGGATCAGATGGCCCAATCAAATTTAAAGCAGAAAGATCAGCTAAAAAGGTAATGGCTACAATTTTTTGGGATTGTGAAGGAATAATTTTAGTGGACTTTCTTGAAGGACAAAAAACAGTCACCGCCCAATATTATGAAAATGTTTTGAGGAAGCTGAAAGATAAGCTTGTTGAAAAAAGACCTGGTAAACTTCATCGCGGGGTGCTTTTCCATCACGACAATGCACCTGCTCACACTGCAAATGCCTCAAGAGCCATGTTACGGGAATTTCGATGGGAAATCATACTTCACCCCCCCCCCCCCTACAGTCCGGATCTAAAAAGGTAATGGCTACAATTTTTTGGGATTGTGAAGGAATAATTTTAGTGGACTTTCTTGAAGGACAAAAAACAGTCACCGCCCAATATTATGAAAATGTTTTGAGGAAGCTGAAAGATAAGCTTGTTGAAAAAAGACCTGGTAAACTTCATCGCGGGGTGCTTTTCCATCACGACAATGCACCTGCTCACACTGCAAATGCCTCAAGAGCCGTGTTATGGGAATTTCGATGGGAAATCATACCTCACCCCCCTACAGTCCGGATCTAGCCCCTTCCGACTTTTTTTATTCCCAAAATTGAAGGATCACATAAAAGGAACGCGTTTCGACTCGATAGCAGATGCCAGAACAGCAGTTTTGAGATGGTTTCAGTCGAAAAACTCTGAATTTTATAAAAATGGATTGGAACGCTGGAAACATCGCTTAGAAAAGTGTATAGAGATAGGTGGGAATTATGTCGAACGTTGTTGAGCATTCCTAAACGTATATCCTCTTTTGTTTTCTTTTATTAAAGTTATTTGACCATTCTGGAACTTTTATTAAAGGGTTTTTGTATTAAAGCTTTTTGAATTTTCCGGAAACTTTTTGGATTCCCTACGTATATATATATATATATATATATATATATATATATATATATATATATATATATATACCCTGGTGCAAGGGTGGAGGATATAACTAATAGTGTTGACCAATTTACAGACGGTACCTCCGAGGACACAACGTATGTTATTCATGTCGGTACTAATAACGTTTTAAATTCTAGATCGGAAGAACTGCTGGCTCGGTACAGGCACTTACTAGAGCGATTAAAGGAAAAAACTAATAAGATTGTTTTAACAGGTATACTTCCTCGAATTATCCAAAGTAACGATTTCTACAACAAGACGAGTGACCTAGTGTTAAAAACCGGTTTGTAAAATTCCCCTAAAAATCGAAAACCGAAAGAAAAAACCGGTTTTATTGATTGATTTTTATTTGGCTCAAACTTGCGCGAACGTGCAGCTACGCGCTACAGCGCACAAAGAATAACTTCGAATACATTACCTATTAAGTTAAATTGTGACAAACTGGCAACTGCTCTTCAGTATAATTTTTGCCTATCTGGCAACTCGATCTTCAGTTTGTCTCATCATGTAGGCTGTAGTGTAGAGTCAGTCGACTAAAGCCCTATTCGCAGTATAAGACCCTTAAATCTTAATGCCCTTTGTTTCTTAAGATGTCATTTCCAAAATAGGGATAAAATCTAAATTAATTTTTATATATTTTTTCTTACACGAAGAGTCAATTTTCTGTTTTCTAGGTAAAGTTTTTTTTATTAACAAATTTTATTTCAATGTTTTTTCCAAAATAGAGATAAATTTTATTTTTATTCTTTATAATTTTTTTACAAAAAGAAGTTTTTCTTTCTAAGTATAGATGTTTTATTTTAAAAAATTATTTCAAATCTAAATTGTTTGAATAATGTATTATTTTGGCTAAAATAAAATATGTCAAAGTTGTCATTTTCTTATTCATATGTATACATATGATGCTGCATTTTTGCATTCTTTTGACCAAAAAATAGGCGATAAGCTATGCTTGTTAAGAGTTAAAGTCAGTACCTTTCAATTGCGGCTTTTAAAAATTACTATACTTTTCGGTCATAACCGGTTAAAACCGGTTTTCAAAAACATATCGATTAAAAACCGGTTTGTAAAGTTTCGATTATTTTTCAACACTAGGCGACCTATATTAACAATAACCTAAAGTCTCTTTGCCAACAGGAAGAAGTGCATTTTGCAAATTTTTGGAACAGTTTCTATGCCAGGAGGGACTTGTTCCTCGGAGATGGACTTCATCTTAATGACGTTGGAACTGCGCGTTTAGGAAGAATATTTCATAATACTCTCTCTTCTTTTCAGGCTGCCGTAACTCGAACGGTCCCAACGTAAATTCCACAAATTTCCACTGCGCTCGCGAAGGTGTCGCAATTACAAACAATTTGAAGGTTCTATCCTTAAATGCTCGTAGCCTACGAAATAAAAGAAACGAATTTTTTTCTTTAATTGCTTGTAAAGACTATGATATAATTGCGATAAGTGAATCGTGGCTTAGCACTGAAACTCGTGACTTTGCAGGGGAGTATCAAATTAAAGGTTATAGACTTTTTGTTGAAAACAGAATAGGTAGGCGAGGAGGCGGTGTTATGTTGTATATCAAAGATAATATTGCGAACGTTACAAAATAAGGCACACAATTCCAGAACCGATAGATTCGACTATAGCAGAACTTAAATTGAACGATTTCAAACTTCTTGTTGCGGTTATATATAGGCCCCCTAATCAAACAGCTGATACGGACGAAGCGTTAATCGTGAACTAAAGAGAATAATTGGTAGTGAGCAGGCTTTAGTTATGGGTGACTTTAATTGCACCAACGTGAATTACGATACAATGCAGGGAGACGCGGAAGGTAATCGTTTAGTTAATTTTCTCGAGGATAGCTTTCTTATTCAAAAGGTTGGGGAACCTGCGAGGTTGGACAGTATTTTAGATTTAGTAATAACTACGGATGATAGGCTAATTACTGATCTTCAAGTAATAGAACCGTTAAGCAATAGAGATCACAATATGGTAGAGTTTGTCCTCTCAGTAAGTCACTCGAAACCAGCTGACTCAACTAAAATTCCTAACTTCCAGCATGCAGACTTTAGTAAATTTCGAAATAAATTGTCACACGTCAATTGGGAAAACGTAATGGGGAACTCCAACGCAAAACTAATGTGGGAATCGTTCGAAACAGTATTTAGGACTATAAATGAGGAATATGTACCGTACAAAATTAAGCGTGCGAAAGTAAACAACAAGCCCTTGTGGTTTACTTCTAGAGTAGGAGACATTATAAAGAGTAGAGACAGGGCTTATAGGCTACATAAGTGCGATAAAGACAATTTGTGGTTACGAAACAACTACATATCTCTAAGGCGTGAAGCGAAAAGTGTAATAAAAAAGTTCAAGCGCGAATTGAAATCTCCATAGCTCGTGACGGTAAAAAAAAAACCAAGCGATTCTTTCAATACGTCAACAATAGAAATCCAGTAAAAAGTATCTTGGGGCCGTTGAAAAATGTTAACGGAGATCTAGTTTCTGAAAACAAGGAAATGGCTACCTTGCTAAACGAATTTTTTACGTCAGGTTTTACTATAGAAGATGTAACGAATATCCCTACAGTCATAGACTTAATACCTTTTGATAATGGTAATATTTTGGATAATATTGTGGTTAGTGAAGGGGAAGTAATGCGCTATATTGCTAAAATGAAAACGCGTAAATCACCGGGGCCGGATTCCATATATCCCATACAACTAAAAGAATTAAAAAGATAGCATTGTTGTGCCGCTAACAAAGATTTTTAATGCGTCTATTTCTGAGGGGTGCGTACCAGATAATTTCAAGTTAGCAAACGTAACACCGATCTTTAAGAAAGGCGATAAAGGTGCGGCGGGAAATTACAGGCCAATCAGTTTAACGTCTGTTGTAGGTAAGCTACTGGAATCAATAATTAGGGATCGTATAGTCGAACACTTAGAATTGCATAAACTAGTTAGAAATACGCAGCACGGTTTTAGGAGAAACAAATCTTGCTTAACTAATCTTTTAGAATTTTTTCAAAGCGTGGTTGACGTTTACAACAGTCATCGGGCGGTTGATGTAGTGTATTCAGATTTTCAAAAAGTGTGTGGTTGCGAGGTACGAAAGAGAGGGTGGTCGTTGATGGAGCGGAGTCGTGTTGGGCTAATGTAGTGAGTGGCGTTCCTCAGGGTTCTGTATTGGGCCCCTTGCTTTTTCTTATATATATATTAACGATTTAGATGTCGGCCTAGTCAGTACATTTTCAAAGTTTGCGGATAACACGAAGCTGGGTGGTAGGGCGATTAATGACGAAGATAGAGGTAAAATCCAGGAAGATCTGAATAAAATCGTTGATTGGTCAGTCACATGGCAAATGAAATTTAACGTTGGTAAGTGCAAAATTTTGCATATAGGTTCGCGTAACGGTAATTTTGCGTATAGTATGTCAGCGAAAGATTTAACAAGCGTAGAGCAGGAAAAAGATTTAGGAGTTAGAGTCAATGGTGATTTAAAAGTAGCGAAACAAAGTACAGCAGTGGTCAATAAGGCGAACAAAGTGTTAGGTTTTATAGCTCGAAATTTTGAGAACAAATCGCGCGATATTATAGTTCCTCTTTATAAATCATTAGTTAGACCCCATTTGGAGTACACGGTCCAATTTTGGAATCCGCATATGCGCAAAGATATAGACAAAATCGAGAGTTCAAAGACGAGCAACTAAGATGATTCCGTCGCTTAAGTCAAAGTCGTACGAGGATAGGCTTAAGGTGTTAAAATTGACTACATTCGAGACTAGGAGGCTAAGGGGTGATCTAATCCAGGTTTTCAAAATTATGAATGGGTTCGAGAATGTAGATAGAGATAGCTTTTTCGAAATATCTCAATATAATAGGACTAGAAATAACGGGTGTAAGTTGACAAGTAGAAGGTTCGAGACAGCAGTTGCCAAAAACTTTTTTACGCATAGAATAGTAAATAGCTGGAATAGTTTGCCGGTAGAAGTAATTAGTAGCACGTCTATAAACATGATTAAAAATCGAGTAGACGCATATGTTGATAGATTGGGTATAGTTTAAGATAGTAAAATTAAGGCTTTGTGGTGATAGATCCCACCAGTGGCGGTTCCTCATATGGGCAATATGGGCAGCCGCACAGGGCGGCATTTGTGGAGGGGCGGCATGAGCGCCTGCAAAAAAAATAAAAATAAAAATAAGAATAAATAAATAAAGAAATAAATAAAAATAAAAAATAAAATAAAATAAAATAAATAATAAAAGATCAATAAATATATTTTTATTAATAAAAAACCATCTATTGCATTTTCTATAAACCTTCCCATAAAAGACCTAAACAATGCAAAATGCTTCCAGATTAATATTATTGGGAATAAAGGCCCATACTTTAACATATGTAATGTTATTTTTCTGGGTTTGGTTAAATAGTGAAATGTATATTATTTATTACAGAACGAATCTTCACACTAAGCCACTAAGGTCTGTCAAATAACCGCAAATGGATAAGAAGAGGTCAAAGCTATCAGGTGTTCAGTTTAGAAAAAAGAGGAAAGAAGAAGAGGAGAAACGAGCAAAAGATAAAGGTATAGAGCTATGTCATCTACTCTTCACTGCTATATTGCACTGTTATTTTGTGATATAGCTTTCTGAGTCATTTGAAGTGTACTATTATGTATATAATTAGCCATTAACCAAGGAGGTTGTATTATTCATTTGTTTCCTATTCTAAAAGTTTAATAAATTGTGCTTAATAACATGTTAAATTAATTGTACTAGCCTATTCATGCATTGGTCTGTTATGTTCTATTTTACTATTTGCAGGGGCACTTTTGAAATATTTTGGAACACCCTCTGCCACTAGCCAGGATGAGAAGCCGTCTACTTCTGCCATTATTGAGGCTGAGGAGCCATCTACCTCCTCAGCCTCACATATGTCTCCACAAATGCAGTCTGATCCTGAGGATGAAGACCCATTTGCTTCTACTTCTCCCCGGCAGGACTCTTCAGGTGAGTTTTGTGCACATATGTCTGTGAGTGTGTGCGTGTGTGTGTATGTGTATGTGTGTGCATCCCTGCAAAGCATTTTGCAAACAGTTATAAATTATAATGTTATTATCACTGGGTCTGGGTTACTGGGTATGTGTGGTGTTTCACCACCATAATTCCATAACACCACCACCATAACAAAGTGCTGTGAATAATGTGTTATCTAACTTAGGTGTGTATACTAATGAGTAATGCTCTTGTTCTTTCTATTAGAAATGCCTGGAGCAGAATCGCCTCCTGAGGATGAGTCTCTGTCCACCGACCCTGCTAACTGGCCTTCAGTTCTGACTGAGAGAATTCGGACACAACTGGTTTCCAGGGGACCAAGTCAAGTACCATCTGACTTTGTATTCCCTAGAAACGACAGTGACGGAAGAAGTTTCCACCATCAATACTTCAGGAAGTCACTGGTTAGTGGGGAAAATATAACCAGAAGTTGGTTGGTCTATTCCTTAAAAAACAACAGCCTTTTCTGTTTCTGTTGTACATTATTTTCCAAGAGGAAAATAAATTTAACAAGTTTGGGACTCTCGGACTGGAAGCATGCAAGCTCATTGCTCACATCACATGACAACAGTTCAGAACACCTAAATTCTATGAAAATCTGGAAAGAACTGGCAGTGAGGATGAGAAAGGGGGAGACCATTGACAAGCAGGGGATGGCACTTCTGGAGGCTGAGAAGTTGAGATGGAGAGCGGTGCTGACACGTCTCACTGCTATTGTGCATTCTCTGGCAGTTAGGAATTTGGCACTAAGGGGACATACAGAAAAATTGTTCTCACCATCAAATGGCAATTTTCTGAAAGAAGTTGAACTGATGGCACAATTTAATCCTATAATGCAAGAGCACATTAACCGTGTCCAAAAAGGGACCTCCAGTCACACCAGCTACCTCGGCCACCACATACAAAACGAACTCATTGATTTGTCGAGCAGCAAGACCATTTCAGCAATGGTGAGCGACATCAAACAATCAAAGTTTTTTTCAATAATTCTAGATTGCACTCCAGATATCAGCCACACTGAACAGTTGTCAGTTGTGATTCGGGTTGTGTCACTGGAGGGGAAGCCCCATATAAAGGAACATTTCATGGGGTTTTTGGAGGCAGAGGAGTCCACTGGTCAACATTTGGCATCTCTGATTCTGAAGAGACTGGAGGAGCTAAAAGTTCCTTTCATGGACTGTAGAGGACAATCATACGACAACGGGGCCAACATGAGGGGAAAAAACAAGGGTGTTCAATCCAGGCTCCTAGAAATTAATCCCAGAGCTCTGTTTGTTCCATGTGGGGCTCATTCTCTGAATTTGCTTGTGGCCGATGCTGCTAAGGGATCTATTGATGCCACAAGTTACTTTGGCATCTAGCAGAAGCTTTACAACTTGTTTTCAGCCTCCACACAACGATGGGCCATTTTGAAAAACATGTGAACATCACATTGAAGATGTGGTCTGAAACAAGGTGGGAAAGCAAGATCAAGAGTGTGGAGCCCCTGAGATATCAGGCAGCTGCAGTGAGAGATGCACTGATCGAGGTGAGGGACCACACCAAAGACTCTGTAATAAAGGTCGAGGCTCAATCTCTGTCAGAGGAGGTTGGGTCATACCGCTTCGCCATTTGTTCAGTGGTGTGGCATGACCTGTTGTGCCAAATTCAGCATGTGAGCAAGCAGATGCAGTCTCCTAGCATGCACGTTGATGTTGCAGTAAATCTCCTAAAAAAACAGAGAGAGGTCTCCGCAATTACAGGGCAACAGGTTTTGTGGCTGCACAAATGGCAGCCACAGATATCTGTGAACAAATGAATGTGGAGGCTGTGTTAAAACAAAAACGGCTGAGGTCCACAAAGCGGCACTTCTCCTATGAAGCATCTGATGAACCCTTGATTGATGCTTTGAAGAAGCTGGAGGTGACATTTTTCAATGCAGTGGTTGATGCTGCAACATCAGCCATTCAGGAAAGATTTTCCACGTTGGAAATTGTGGGAGAGAAGTTTGGAGTGCTGACACATTTCAAAAATCTCACATTTGAGGAGCTGACAGAACAATGTGTGAACCTTAGTACTACACTACACTTTAAGGGACAATCTGACTTGGATGGCAGAGAGCTTGCACAGGAGCTGAAGAACTTGCCTGACTTGCCATCAAAGACCATATCCTTGCTTGAACTGCTGACATTTATCCATGAAAGGGAGCTCTCTGAAATATATCCAAATTTGTGGACTGCTCTCAGAATTGGTCTTACTCTTCCAGTCACTGTTGCTGAAGCAGAGAGGAGCTTTTCAAAGCTGAAGCTCATCAAATCCTACCTGAGGTCAACTATGTCACAGGAACGCCTTACCGGTCTGGCCATCATCAGTATAAATCATACAATTGCTGAGCAGATTTCATATGATGATTTAATTCATGACTTTGCATCAAGGAAGGTAAGAAGAGTCAGGCTTTAGATGGCAGTTGTGCTGTGGTGCAATTTATTTTGTTTCTTGTTCAAAGTGTAGCATAATAATTACCCTCTCTTAAGTGTCTTATTCTATTTATGTGATAGAGCATTTGTACAATTTAGAAATTTGATTCTCTAGTTTATTTATGGCAGTTGTGCAATTTAATTTGTATTTTTCCTGTTCATAGTATCATAATTACATTCTCTTAAGTGAGTTATTCTATTTACGTGATGAAGGATTTGTAAAATTCAGAAATTTGAGTCTTTGTTTTGGTTCTGAAGTTCCAACAATTAGTCCAATAAAAAGTTATTTTGTGAAAGAGTTATGTCTGTCCTTTATTTTGGGGGGATTCGAATGTGTGTGTGTTGGCGAACAGGGGGGGGGGCGCTGAAGGTGAGGTTCGCCCAGGGCGTCATGTAAGCTAGGACCGCCACTGGATCCCACAGCTCAACACAAGTGTTGTGGGATATACGGAGGCAGCATCTTGGGTTAGGGGATACTCTCTGTCCTTACACAATACACACCCCATTTAAAGAGATTCCTCTGCCGAGCGGTGCACCCCATAGTACTGTGAGGTATTGAAAAACTCATGATCTTCACTTGCCCCACAAACACCTTCAAATGGGAGACCAAAATGGGTGCACACACATTTCTACATTACTGTACAGTCTTTACAGCCACAACTACACTTTTTCTCCTAAGTATATACATTGTAATGTATATGGTTGTAAATTTTGACTTGGTCCGCGATCGATATGGACCGTGACTTATTTTTCGTTGACAAGGTACTAGTATTGATGGATACCGTAATGAAATTGACTGGATTCTTTGGATCTGATATATTTGCATGTCGGTTATAAATAGATATAGAGTAACATATTTGTGGATAGTAGTCTATTATGACTTGATCCTCTGGATCCAGAGATTCTATCTTTAGTTTTAAATCGATAATTAATTAGTTTTAAATTGATAATTGTTTAGTTTTGTAGAAATTGGTCGTTGCCAATGTACAGGCGGTTGTTACACAAATTTCTTATGTTCTTGTGGTTTGGAAGCCACGTAAAATTGTAGGTCCCCTCCGCCACCACGGAGGACATACACAATACAAAATTAGGTAGACCAGCCATGAGTGGATCCTCGGGTCTTTGTTGGTCTGAAACATTATTATAACATTATATATATATATATATATATATATATATATATATATATATATATATATATATATAATATACACACACACACACGTACACACACACACACATATATATATATATATATATATATATATATATATATATGGGATGAATTTCACAATAAAACACGTGAAATGAATGAATGCTGCAAACCCACAAGGAAAAAGAAAAACGATTCCAAGGCCTTTCGTGTATTCAAAGCTACACCTCGTCAGGGAATGAAGTTAAAAGGCGAGAAGCCCATATATATATATACAACGTACAGGAAAAACAAAACAATTAGCACATACTTAACAAGGGTTAATGAGAGGCAAAAGAAATTTTAACATGATATCGTCAATTTTATAAGTCCCCGAGCTGTTATTGAAATTGTTTTTAAAATGAATAAATGCACATTCTAGAATATTTCGTTCTATTATATCTCTGTTTTTAACAAGCGCTTTAGAACTATCCCACTTGATGCTATGGTTACATCTATACATATGGTTAAATAAAGCATTGGAAGTACTAGCTGTTCTACAGTACAAGCATATTTATGCTGTTTTACCCTAATATCTAACGTTTTACCGGTTTGGCCTATATATACTGAGTTACATTGTGTACATCCGATCGAATACAAACAACCAACAACATTATCAGGGCTATTCTTTATTAGGCGTGATTTAACAGTATTATTATACTTAAAGATTACATTAATGCCAATTGCTTTAAGTACAGTTGGAAGGTATTGAAAATTAACATGGTAAGGTAGGCTAAGGATATTTTTACGCTGAAATTCCTTTACAATTACATTATTATAATACCTATTCTTGGCTTTCTTAAGACAGTTATCTAAAAATGAAATAGGATAACATAATTTAGTACCAATATTCATGATATTGCATAACTCGGAATCTAAAAATTCAGGACTGACAACTCTCAATGCTCGAAGAAACATAGCAGAGAAAATAGAGGATTTAATCGAAGGATGATGGTCAGAATAAAAATGCACGTAAGAGTTATTATTAGTAGGCTTACGGTAGACTTCATATTTGAACTGATTAGAGCATCTCCAAATTTTTAGATCAAGAAAAGATAGGCTTCCCTCATTTTCTTTTTCAACTGTAAACTTAATAGATGGGGCTAAATTGTTGAGCCTACCAAGAAATAAGTCCACATCCAAATTATTAGGCCAAAGGCATAAAATATCATCTATATACCTGTACCAAACCAGGTTAAAATTAACAATCGTAGGCAAAATTCTACTTTCAAAAATTCCATATATAAATTAGCTAGTACAGGTGAAAGGGGATTTCCCATAGCCAATCCAAACGACATAACATAAAACTTATTTTCAAACTGAAATTTACAATCTTTGACACACAGCTTAATTAACTCAATAAGAGTGTTGTGTTGAACAGGGAAAGAATATTCAGAAATCTTATCTTTTAAGAAATCAAGTAGGTCATCAACAGGGACTTTTGTGAATAGCGAGCATACATCGAAGCTTACCAGCTTACCATGTTAATTTTCAATACCTTCCAACTGTACTTAAAGCAATTGGCATTAATGTAATCTTTAAGTATAATAATACTGTTAAATCACGCCTAATAAAGAATAGCCCTGATAATGTTGTTGGTTGTGTGTATTCGATCGGATGTACACAATGTAACTCAGTATATATAGGCCAAACCGGTAAAACGTTAGATATTAGGGTAAAACAGCATAAATATGCTTGTAGAACAGCTAGTACTTCCAATGCTTTATTTAACCATATGTATAGATGTAACCATAGCATCAAGTGGGATAGTTATAAAGCGCTTGTTAAAAACAGATATATAATAGAACGAAATATTCTAGAATGTGCATTTATTCATTTTAAAAACAATTTCAATAACAGCTCGGGGACTTATAAAATTGACGATATCATGTTAAAATTTCTTTTGCCTCTCATTAACCCTTGTTAAGTATGTGCTAATTGTTTTGTTTTTCCTGTACGTTGTATATATATATATGGGCTTCTCGCCTTTTAACTTCATTCCCTGACGAGGTGTAGCTTTGAATACACGAAAGGCCTTGGAATCGTTTTTCTTTTTCCTTGTGGGTTTGCAGCATATATATATATATACATACATAAATTACATATATATATATATATATATATATATACACATACATACATATATTAGGTCATCCCATAAGAAATGCGGCATTTTTTTAATGCACAATATGTAATAAATTTTACATTGGCCAAACTGGTAAAACCCTTGAGTTACGTATTAAGCAGCATCAACACATTATAAGAAGTGGCCAGGAATCTAACGCCATTTTCATTCACGTAAGAGATACTAATCATCCCATTGACTGGAAAAATGCTTCCAAATTAAGGTTTAGTAAATCTATTGTTAGCAGAAATATACTTGAATCAAGTGTGATCAAGAATATTGCGGACTTGGTCCTTAATATTAGCCCTGGGCTGTATAAATTAGACTCGTGCATTGTTAGAAAGTTGGCGAAGGGCCTATTGTTTTCTTGACCGCATTCTTGCCCCTTAACGGTTTGCCTTGGTTAAATAAATAAATATTATTTTAAGATCTGCTAACATTCTTGTGTGTCCATTTCAATTGTAATATTTCTTTCGTATATAATCTTTGGGTGCTGGGTGGTTTATTGGACTTTTCAACTGGTTGGCTATTGGGAAAATTTTTTCAGACTGTAGAAATTTTGGAATATTCTGTAAGACGATGGCACCATTCCCTGTGTTTTCATTAAATTCTTGCCACTTAATTGCCTGCTTTAATTAAATACTAGTTCTAATAACCGTTATAATAATTTTTGTTCTCTGTACTGGTTTTTTGTCTAATTTCATCTATATAGTTTTTATATTTAGTAATTTAGCAGCCTACAGATTATGTTATCTATTGAAAAAATCTTGAGGGTTTTATGGTCTTTAATTTGAGTTGCCGATTGGGAATTTTTTTGCTTGTGTATTTAACTCATTTACTTTGTAATCTCCGTCTATTTTTTGTTTCTCCTTGAAGATGCGAATATATCACGAAAGCGCTCGGACTTCGTGTTTCCTTTTCCCTGTGGTTGTTTGCTTATTAACCCTTTACTGCCCAAAAGGACAAATTGTCAACCTTTCAAATACACGCATTCATAACTTAACCCTACAAAATATTTGGCCAGTAAAGGGTTAATAAGATCACGTGTTATTCTGTGATTTTAGTGCATATAAGCACACCGGACAAAAAATTAGTCACCCCTCTCAGAATGTACCTAATAACGTGTGACGGCGCCTCTGGCCTTGATAACCGCACGAATCCGGCGAGGCAGAGACTCTACGAGGTTGTGCATGTACTGAACATCGATTTGCTGCCACTCGTTCATCAGCCGGTCCCGAAGTTCCGCCAGAGTCCGTGGGTGTCTATTCCTGCGCTTCACTTTCTGTTTCCAGCCTGAACAACACCTTCGACGCATTCAGGATTAAAGGCTTCATTGGACCTGCGATGTACTCGTCGCCTCCCATCATTGGAGAACAAACAAAAACGGGACTCATCGGACCAAACTACACGTTTCCAATCTGCCGCAGTCCAGTGTTTGTGCCTCTGAGCCCATTTATAACGTGCCAATTTGTGACTTGCTGTTAACAGCGGCCTCTTCCGTGGTACCCTGCTCCAGATGTCCATCGCATGCAGTTCTCGTCGCAATGTCCGTTCGGAAATTGGTCACTGGAGAACCTCATTGGTTTCTTGGAGCAATTGTTCTCTGGTTTGAAAACGATTTGCAGTTACTAGACGAGAAACATGGCGGCGGCCCCTATTGTCGAGAATTGTTTTCCGGCCACAGTTACGCCGTCGATTGTCAGTTGATTGCGAACTACACCACTCTTTGTAAACTCGCTGGACAGTACGCGTTGACACACCAACAAATTGGGCTACTTCAGACATTTTGTGTCCATGGGCTCTGCCAAACACGATGGCTCCTTTTTGTCACTGAGTAACGTCTGCCTCACGACCCATTTTGCAGACTATATCCAACACACACTTTGTTCTTCACCACCTCACGAAACAGATCTGATCCTGTGTGCTACGTCACCGCTACTTGTCACTTACCAATGCTACATCAGCGCCCTCTGTGTGACCTTGAACTTCCTACTATCGGTGCTATTAGGGGTGACTAATTTTTTGTCCGGTGTGCTTATATACATACATTTTTTTTTTTTTTTTTTTGTTTCAAAGTATGACCGCTCATGGCCACCAAAAGAAAGGTGGATAGCAGAGCGAACACAGGACGAAGATTAAAGAACAGCTAATGGAAATGAACAACAGACGGGGGAGGAGGAGGAGGAGGAGGGGGGGGGGAAGCAGAAAGATCATAGCGGAGTCACAGCCAGTAAAGAAGTCGGGAGCGAAAGAGGAAGGAGAACAACCCGGTTATCGAAAAGTAGGGACCTTCAGATAGAATAGCGCCAAGCCCATCAGAAGGCCCGACGCTCTCCAAAAAGGGACACCCCACCAGGAGGTGGGCAACTGTAAGGAAAACGTTACAATTGGGACATCGGGGAACCCGATCCCCGGCCATCAAATAGCCATGGGTCAGGTGGGTGTGGCCAATACGGAGGCGGGCCAGAGCCACCACCTTATGGCGCGACCGACGGAAGGAAGAGGCCCAACATCCCAATTTGGGTTTAATCTTGCAAAGTTTATCTGTAGCGCCATCCCAGCGACTCTGCCACCGGGAGCGCAAAACCCTACGGAAGCCAGGGATATAATCGGAAAAGGGGAGGGACACGGGTGAAACCTGTTGCGAAAAATGCTCTGTATGAATTGGTCCACAATTAACCCACCCCTTATATCTCCAGTCTAACTATAGAGTAGATCAAGTCTAGCCTAGAGGGGTCAGCCTAGAGATTCCGGAAATGGTCCAGAGCGGGCAGATAAATTGAGGTCCACAGTA
Source organism: Bathynomus jamesi (assembly GCA_023014485.1). Classification (NCBI taxonomy): domain Eukaryota; kingdom Metazoa; phylum Arthropoda; class Malacostraca; order Isopoda; family Cirolanidae; genus Bathynomus; species Bathynomus jamesi. The sequence continues at coordinate 791,784 of JAJOZX010001456.1, forward strand.
GGATTCCTCACAAGATTAGGTTAGGGCAATCTACCTTCACCTTTGTTAAGCTATGAGTTGATGCTGGGTCTTAGGCCACAATGTAGGCCTAACTTGTCTGACCCAGCTTAATTTAATGTGATTAACTTTTTGGTGTAAAAACTCAATTAGTCACTTACTTTTAGTTATTACAGTCTCTCCCTTCTCCGGTTGTCTCATTCGAGAGCGTACTTTGCTGGTACGTCCTCTCGCCCCGTTCTTCGTTTTCGTTCTCCCTTTGTTCCCCTCTTCGCGGGGCTTCTTGTACCAGCGTTGTCTTGGTTTATTCCTCGGTTGGTTGAGCGGTAATGTATCACCATTACCGAGCACGCTCCTCCCACACAGTATATAAATACTAGTATGGAGAATAACTCTGGTGAGCAACCAATTGGTTTCATCCACCCAGTTATTGTCATAAAAGGAATTTATTAATTGTTAGATTAACTACCTACCTACTCAGTGAACCATTTTCGTTACCTCCCAACTACCCACTCATAAGTTTTCCATATACTGGGGGCCCCGGGAGATAAAAATTTTGGTGTCATTGTCACCAATTTTTGTCTGAGTGTAGACTAGCTAACTATTTAACTGTAAATGCCTGTTAATCTGATTAACAGTGCCTATCCTCACCTTCTCATGGAGAAGGTGTAGCATTTAATTAGAAGAGAAAATATACATCCATAGGATGAAACTGTCTATGGTCTTTACCATAAGAAAAGAAAAAATGAAAGTTAGAAGATAAAATTACAATTCCCCAGCATCTATTTTTTGTTGTAAAAATAGTCGCGCCTTTAATGCTGTTTGTCGCTGAGGTCTTGTGTCTGTCAATGTTGTAGTAGGATGCGTTACCACTCCTACTGTCAAAGGAATAGTTACTGGAAGTTCAGTGTCTCCAGTTGTTACTGTCAGTGGAGAAGGTTCTCCAAAGTCCATTGTTTTGGGTCCAGACTCTAAAGGGTACAAAAGAGAAATGTCTCTTGTTGTGTCACCCGTTGAAGTCCTTAATTTGACCACTCTTGTTACCCCGTCTGCCCCTGGTCTGAGTTCTGAAACTCTAGCCAGAGGCCAGTATTGTCTTGGAGTACTGTCATGTATGAGAACAAGGTCCCCTACCTTTATTGTGTCAGACCAATCCTTCTTAGTCATTTGTTTATGTCTCTCCCTTAGACCCATCAAGTACTCAGTTTTCCACTGTTTAATGAAATGAGCTTTAACTCTAGTTAAATGTTGTAACTTAGTCTGGAGCTCATCATGTCGTTGAGTCCAGTTTGGGTCTTCTGAAGAGTCTATATTGTAGTCCGGCAGGAGACTAACTTGTTCTCCCCAAATCAAATGATTTGGAGTTAATGGTTCTGGGTCATTAATGTTGTCACTCACATAAGTGAGTGGTCTATTGTTAATGATGTTCTCAATCTGAGCCAGGAGAGTGAGTAACCCAAATAAGTGTATCTGTTTTTTGCCAATTGCTTTCTTCAAGCAATTATTTACTGTTTGTATATTCCTCTCCCAGATAGAACCATACCAAGGAGAGGCAACCGGAATATACTTCCACTTTATGTTTGTATTTTGTATATATAATTGTGTGATTTCATTGCTTAACAAGTCATGGATGACTTGTTCACCAGCTTTGAAATATGTAGCATTGTCAGTCCAAATTGTCTTTGGTACTGAATGTCGTGCACAGAATCTCTTAAAGACAGCAACAAAAGATTCTGCTGTAAGGTCCTCCACAACATCCAAATAAACAGCTCGTGAGGCAGCACATGTAAACAGTACAATGTACATTTTTTGTTCAGTGTCACCCACCCCTACAGTCAATGCTCCTGTATAGTCAATGCCTACAGTCTCAAAGGGTCTGTTGAGAGTAACTCTCTCCTCTGGCAAAGCAGGAGGATTTGGTTTCCTATAGGGCCTAGCATGAATACGCCTACATGTGACACACTCACTCAGGACTGTTTTAACAGTGATCCTTCCCTTGGGTATCCAATAAGTTTTTCTTAATGTAGTTAGTGTCTGTGGTACCCCCATATGATATACATCATTGTGTGTTTTTCTGATTATTAATGTTGTCAAATAGCTAAATCTTGGTAAAAGGATTGGATTTTTGCTTTTGTATGACAGTTTTGATTTGTCTAATCTCCCTTTACACCTTAGAAGGCCTTCCTCATCTCTGAACAAGTTTAGATCCACAACTACTGATGGTACAGGTTCTTTTGTTTGTTTCCCATTAGTTAAGAATTCCAACTCTTTATTGTACTCTTTTTGTTGGGCTTGGCCTATCCAGTATTGGGTTGCAACTTCTGTATAATTATGATTATTTTTATTTAGCTGTTTGTTAATTGTAGCTAAACAGTTGTGAGCAAACCTCAAACAGTAGGCTGTCACCCTGACAAGTTTGTTGAAATCAGAATACTTTTCATAATTAGTGATTGGTTCAACCTTTTCATTTGAAAAGATTAAATTTAATGTCAAGTTAACTTGTTCCACAGGCCATTGGTCTGTATTACAGAGCCACTTAGGTCCCATAAACCAAGTTTTGTTTGACTTCAACAACTTGTAGGATAAACCTCTGGTCAGAAAGTCTGCTGGATTCTGTTTAGTTGGAACATAGTGAAAGTTTACTTGTAGGCTTTCATTAGCGTCAGCTATTTCTTTTAGCCTATTTCTTACAAAGATATTCTTACTATTAATGCTATCATTCCGTATCCAGGCAAGACAAATCTGACTGTCAAGCCAGACGTGGATATTAGTTATGAACACATCATAGTAAGCCTCCTTAAGCAATGAAATGGTTTTAATGGCTAATGTAGCAGCCAATAGTTCCAATTGAGGTATGGTTCGGGTAGGTTTGAGAGGTGCAACTTTCCCTTTTGCATAAATTAGATGACTTTCTGTAGGGCTTACAAGATACGCACAGCACCCATAAGCTTGTGTGCTTGCATCAGCAAACACATGAAGTCTCTGGGCTTATCCCTAAACCCACAGCACCTTTGAATTTTAATGTTCTGCACTTTTGTTAAATCAGTAGCTAACTTCTTCCAAGATTTTTGATTTTCATTTGTTATTGGATCATCCCACCCAACATTTGTCCTCCAAATTTCTTGGAGGAGAATCTTTGATTTTATTGTTGAAGGCAGGAATAGACCCATAGGATCAAAAATTTTGGAAGCCTCTGATAATATTTGTCTTTTAGTATTTGCTTCCTCATCAAGTTTAAAACCTTTAGTACAGATTGAATCATGACTGTTAGAAGTTGCATCCAAATACCAGTTCATACCTAAAGTTTTAACTCTGTCTGATGGCTCAGTAAGACCATTATTATCCTTTAAAATCTTTTTGTTTAAATCCTCATCATTTGAAATCCACTCTCTAAGTTCAAAGTTACCTTGTTGCATAATGTTTTGAGAGTGTTCATAGACTTCAGATAATTCAGATTTTGTTGTCGTTGAGCCTATTAGATTGTCTACGTAAAAATGTTCCTTAAGGAAGTTCAATGTTAGAGAGTTATTAAACTGGTTTAAATGATGTCTAATTGTCAATGCTAATAGGCTAGGTGAGCAATTGGCTCCAAACAACACAACATTAAATCTATAGGTTATGAACCCTTTATTCAAATCAAATGGATCCTTGAACCATAAGAACCTAAGTTGGTTCTTATCATATTCATTTTTAAGATTTATTCTCAAAAATGCCTTTGAAATGTCACTTTGTACAGCATATTTGTCTAACCTGAACCTCAGTAAGATCTTCACAAGGTCAGAAATGAGATTAGGACCCTCAATCAAGCAATCATTCAAACTGTGTTTATCACTGTCTTTGAGGCTACAATTATATACTACTCTGAGTTTTGTTGTTGGGGCATCTTGTCGATAAACCCCCCTATGGGTTAAATAATGACAACCATCTTTTTTAAAAGGGTTATCTGTTACTTCTTCAATGAAGCCTTTCTGTAGCTGTTCTTTGAAGACATCACTGTACTTTTTAATATTATTATCTTGTTTGAGTTTTTTCATTACTTTATATAAATGTCCTTTAGCTACTTTGAGATTGTCTCTTAAAGTTGGACAATTTATTTTCCAAGGTAACTCAATAAAATAACTATTGTCTTTGCACTGAATGGTGTCTTCAAATCTTTCTACCATTAACTGATCTTCTGAAGTTTGATGTGTGTCATGTATACCCACAGATTCTAGCAACCATAAAGTTTGAATTGCCTCATCCAAAGTTTCATTTGATAATGATGAATTAATGTTCTCAGTTGAGATAATATTATTCAAAGTGTTGCTATTCTTACAGGTGTTATGTAGGACTGAGTTGAGGCACATAGTATTTGTTGGTCATGCACTGTTTTGGTTTAGGTCTAGGTTGTATTCTGATAGGTCACCCAAAGGGGTATCCCTGATGGAGTCTGAATAGCTATACCATTACCTATCTCTACTATGCCCTCATGAATAAGATTAATATAATCTGCCCCTATTAGCATTTCAATGTTAGCTACTGTGTTGTTAGTGATATGTCTATCAGCTATTTTGTAGTGTTTTCCCAAATGATTTATGGTTTGTTCTAGTTTGGGTATAACCAGTTTGTTTTGTCCTACTTTAGAAATAATAACTGCTTCAATTTTCTTGAATTTACTTTCTACAGTAAATGTAGTTCCAGGTCAATTGTCTTATAGCTATTTTTGTCCGAGTTATCCTTAACAAAGGACGCAATATTGAGGTTTTGTTCATTCGGGTTTGGTGTCAAACCCAATTTATTAACTACATTTTTTGAAACAAATGTTTGTTGAGAACAACAGTCTATAAGACATCTCACTGGAGTGGTACTACCCTCACTATTCACTAAGTCCAAAGTAATAGTTGGTAAAAGAATCTCAGTGTTTCTTGTTACATTGTTTGAACAAGCAGAATGTCCCATGAAAGTGGCATTTTCTTGATTACCTTTGTTTGGGGGAGGTATCTTTTGAGTTTGAGTATTATTGTTTGGACACTTTGGTGAATCACACATTGATGAGACATGTCGTAAACGTTTACAAAACTTACACTTGAATCTTAACCTAGATTTACAGTCTTTCTTATAATGTCCCTGGCCAGTACACTTTTTACACAGGTTCAACTGTTCACATCTTTTAGCCCTTTGGTTAAAGTCTGAATATTTGTCACACCCAGTACTACTGTGTTCATTACTTGCACAAAATTTGCAATGTGGTGTGTAAGTTGAGGCAGCAGTTACATTAAAGTTCTGTAATGTAGGTGTTCGTGTATTATAGTTGGTCACATTTGATTCTCCAGTATCAAGTTTTGTCTGTTTGGCTGTAGCTAGTTGGTCTCTGGGAACAGTCTTTGGTTTATCCATAGTCTGGGTCTTATGTGTTGGAAAATCTCTCAAGTTGTAATTAATTAGGATATTGGGGAAGTTTTCTCTTATTTGTTCTAAATTAGGATAATTTTCTCCCGTCTTTAGAATTAAATTATCTTTAACCCTCGAAGGAAGGCACCTAAGTACTATGCTTTGTATAAGCCAAGATGAAGTTTTAATATCTATCTCATTGCTAACCAGTTGTCCTATAATAGCTTCTAATTTTGTATAAAGATTTTCCATATCACTATGGTTATCTTTTATGGGTGCAAATTCAAAAATTTTTTGAGATAATTCATATACAATCATATCTTTATTAATGTAATTACGTTTTAAAAGATCAATAGCTACTTCATATGAATCCCCTACGGCTGGTAAATAGGCTATTAGGTTATAGGCTGGGCCTTTAAGGGAACTAGTTAAGTAACTAAACTTTTCAACAGTTGAAATATAAGGTTTATTACCTATTAAATTCTCAAATTTGTCAATGAAAGATGGGAATTGTACCGTGTCCCCTTCAAATGTTGGTACTAGCAAAATGGGTAACTGAGCCCTCAATTCTTGTGACTCAGGATTTTGCATGCCACTTAAATTTTGTTGAAGGTTAGCCCTACTTTGATTAAAATCAGAATTAGGTTTTTTTTTTGGTGTTAAGTCAGTCAACCGAGACCGTAGTTCCCTTATTTGCTGTTCAATTGAGCTTACCTGATCATCATCATCAGCGTAAAGGTCTATCAATTGTTCTTCAGCCATTTCGGATTCAACTAACTCTGAAATACTCTCATTAATGGCTATTATTTCCTTCTTTTTAATTTCTAATTTAATAATTACACACTCTATATTTTTCTTACCTGGTTGTGTAATATTGTTAAAAGTGTTCACAGCCTTTGTAACAGCTCCCAACTTTGCCCCCCTTTTCTTTTTTAACTTTTTCAATTCTGCACTGTCCATGTCTAAGTCAAAATTGTTTAACTGGGGATCGTAATGAAATAGAGGACAAGAAGAAATTACCAGAGAAGAGAGAGCACAGACAAAACAGTCAAGTTCAAATTTGGTTTAATCCCCCCCAAGTACTTGTGTGTCACTCAGGTCTAAGCTTATAAGAGAATGAGACTCCTTTAATGTAAATGTTTCCTAGTTAGGCCCTAGGTTGTAGACCTAATTAGGCTTGCTCAGGTTAGGCTTAGGCTAGACCATTTAGCCTAATTCTGCAATTTTTGTTAAGTAAGGTTAAGGTTTGTAAATTCCCCACACACGGACCACCAATGCGAAAAATGCTCTGTATGAATTGGTCCACAATTAACCCACCCCTTATATCTCCAGTCTAACTATAGAGTAGATCAAGTCTAGCCTAGAGGGGTCAGCCTAGAGATTCCGGAAATGGTCCAGAGCGGGCAGATAAATTGAGGTCCACAGTAGGATTCCTCACAAGATTAGGTTAGGGCAATCTACCTTCACCTTTGTTAAGCTATGAGTTGATGCTGGGTCTTAGGCCACAATGTAGGCCTAACTTGTCTGACCCAGCTTAATTTAATGTGATTAACTTTTTGGTGTAAAAACTCAATTAGTCACTTACTTTTAGTTATTACAGTCTCTCCCTTCTCCGGTTGTCTCATTCGAGCGCGTACTTTGCTGGTACGTCCTCTCGCCCCGTTCTTCGTTTTCGTTCTCCCTTTGTTCCCTTCTTCGCGGGGCTTCTTGTACCAGCATTGTCTTGGTTTATTCCTCGGTTGGTTGAGCGGTAATGTATCACCATTACCGAGCACGCTCCTCCCACACAGTATATAAATACTAGTATGGAGAATAACTCTGGTGAGCAACCAATTGGTTTCATCCACCCAGTTATTGTCATAAAAGGAATTTATTAATTGTTAGATTAACTACCTACCTACTCAGTGAACCATTTTCGTTACCTCCCAACTACCCACTCATAAGTTTTCCATACTGTAGTCGGCACGCGGAACGGGCAGCTCGATCGGCAGCCTCATTACCAGCCACGTTAACATGTGCTGGGACCCAGCAAAATACCACCTCCTTGCCACCGAAAGCGACAAGGGTATGGCACAGTAGCTGGATTCGTCGGACCAGTTGGTGGACAGTGTCAAAACACTCCAGGCCATCCAGGGCACTGCGGGAATCCGAATAGATGACAAACGACCCATCCGGATGCTCCCGCACCACCTCCAGAGCGCTCAGAATGGCATAGAGCTCCGCCGTGAAAACGGAAGCCTCATCAGGGAGACGGGTACATCGAGGAGCAAGGGCAGACGACTGGGGAACAGCCGCGGCCCCAACGCCCCCCGACGACCTCGAGCCATCCGTGAAGACCGCAACACATGCTGAAGGAACAGACCGAAGCAAGGCAGAGTCAGAATCGGCCCTGCGAACGGGGCGCAACGCCCTACAGCACGCAACAGGGGTGCTCTCCCAAGGTGCAACACCCTTGAAAGAGACCGGTATAACGGATGGAGGAGGAGTGCCCATACCATCGAGGAGGGAGGTCACCGTGTCGGTGAAATACCAACCCTCATCCCGGCAGAACGCCCTCTCCACCACCTGGAACAGAGGAGAGTTGGGAAGACGGAGGATCCGGAGATAGTGCTTAGCAATGAGGAACGACCTCCGATCCCCCAAGGGAGGGATGTCGCACTCAACCTGCAGACTATCAACCGGAGAGGAGCGGAAGGCGCCAGATGACATGCGCAGTCCTCTAGAGAGGACCGGATCCAGTATCCGAAGGGCCGTACGGGAGGCGGAGCCATACACCACACTCCCATAATCTAATTTTGACTGTACCAGGGACACGTACATATACATACATATATATCGGGTGTGCCATAAAATAAGGGTACATTTTAAAAAGGCTATAAAATCAACATTTGTCATTTAATTTTAATAAAACTTCTACATAATAAAACATGTATTTATCTATATGCAAACAAGTTTTCAGACTAAAATATCAAATAATTCAAATTCTATCAACATTTAACGAAATAGTATGATTTTTCTATTTAACATTCAAAAATTATTAAACCTTTTCAATATTTTTTTCTAAAAATAATTTTTAACGTAACATTTACCTGAAATTATTAAAAAAATTGTTCGAAATGCTTTCCATTTCAATCTTTTTTTTTTATTCTTGGCTGGAATATGGGAGAACTCAGCAGAGCGAGTCAACAGGACGAGAATAAAAGATCTACAGATCTACAGATCTACAGAAGCTAAGGCTAACAAAGACCCTAAGATCCACTCTAAGGCTAGCCCGAGAGAAAGGAGAGAGTAGGGGGTTAAGAGAAGAGAGGAGAATAAGGGGTTAAGTAAGGAGCAACACCTATCATTCGTGGGTTAACATTCATTCAGAAAAAGAGGGAAAAAGTCTCACCATCATCATCCGCCGGCCACTGCCGACAAGTCAGAAAAATAGTCGGAGAATATAGGAGAGGGGTGAAAGATGAAAAGAAGTAAAATAAGAACGCTTACAAACCATGCAAACACAGTCTTAACTCACTGTCATACCATGCAAACTACAAACATGCAAGAAAAGAGTTAGAGACATGCAAAGTAAGGAGGATAAGAAAAAAAAAAAAGTAGGTAAAGTTAAACAAAAAGTGGGTTAGTTTACGCTATGAGCTACATCTACATTCGTGTTAGTCTAATTTTTTTTTTTTTTTTTTTTTTTATTGCTGGCATCACACGCTGGCATGTCACAAGCTGGCATTCATCGTCAACAGACTCATCCTCGAGCACCACCACCAGAGCTCCTGTTGTTAACTTTCTTTTTTAATTTTAAACAACGTTAATATTTTTAAAATGTCTGTCAAGACGGTTCTTAAACACATTAACGCTGGTAGAATGAACGACTGACGCGGGAAGATTATTCCATTTATCAATTACTTTAAACGTAAAGAAGTTTTTAGCGATATTAGTAATGAAACGTCTGCCACGCAACTTGAATCCGTTATTGCGAGTATTACTATTATCGAAAGTGAACAATTTGTCAAAATTTACGTTATCGATGTTATTAACGATTTTGAAAACTTCAATAAGCTCCCCCCTTAATCTCCTAGTTTCGAGTGAATACAAGTCTAACACTTTAATCCTATCTTCATAAGGCTTATTGCGCAATGCCGGAATAAGTTTCGTGGCACGACGCTGAACCCTTTCTAACCTATCAATATCCTCACGCAAGTACGGGCACCAAAATTGAACGGCATATTCCAAATGAGGCCTGACTAGGGACTTGTAAAGGGGCAATATAATATCCTTCGATTTAAATTCGAAATTACGCGCTATGAAGCCTAACATCCTATTAGGGATGGCTGTGTTGAACTTGATGAACAAGTCCACCAACACTTGCTCACCCAAGAAGGCAGCATCTGTCAGCAAGTCCTTGGAGTTGGTCTCTAGCCAGGTCTTGACCAAGTTCTGGGCCTTGCCCTTGAGTGACCTGTGGCTTCTGCTGCTCTCTTTTGTCTGGATGACAGCACTGAAGAAGTCATCCTCCTCCTCCTCCTCCTCGTTGTTGCTGCCCACTTCGTTGGACTGCTGCTTCATGGCCTCCTCGACTGTACCCTCCATGCAGAGATACTAAAGAGTAAACAGCCTCTGGCGCCACACGCTCACATTTACTTCTCAACGCCATCTATTATCTCATAAAGAAACTAATTCACATTGGGACTTGAAAGTACTGGCAGGATCAACCGGGTAGAAAAATAATTATGGAGATTTTAAAGATGTGGTACCTAGAAGTACCGCCAGGACATAAAGGGTTAAGGTGAAAACGCTCCCATTGTAAGACATCAATTGACTTAATTTATGTCATCAAAGTGACATGAGAATTGAAATCTTACCTGATCAGTTTTATGGTTCTTGAAATGTATCAAGGAGACTACTAATAAGGTACTCACAGACATATTATAGATATACATGACTTACTTGACAACGATTATTTTTAAATATTCACTAGCACAAACATGTTGCGCAAGAGACAGACTGCAAATGAAACGAATGTAGTTATTTGTTGTAATTGTTACATATATATTATTGAAAGTGCCTTAAAATGATCGTGATATTTCTTGAATGAAGTTGAAACATTCAACTCAAATGGCAAATCTTTCCGCCTGATTTTACAGTCGACCATGTTTTGCTCAAACCAATGCCATAAATAACTACCATATTTGGTAAGACACAAATTGTGGCGACGGAAACAAATATATCGCCTGATTTTGCACTGCGGAAATGGAAATTCGTTCATCACTATTAACAGTGGCGGATTAATTGCGCACCTGCTCAGCACTGAAAATAATAGAAACTTTTAAACGTTTATTTATGAATTTTTTGGGTTAACGGACTTGAGTTAACGGAAGTTAAATGTAACGGAAGTTAATTAGTCCGATAATGATTTTCAAAGTTAACTTAAAAGTTAAATCGTTAACGAAAAAGTTAACTTCGTTAATTAACGATTAACGGATTAACGGTTTGTGCCCAGCTTTGGAAAAATCATACTCTTTCGTTAAATGTTGATAGAATTTGAATTATTTGATATTTTAGTCTGAAAACTTGTTTGCATATAGATAAATACAAATGTTTTATTGTGTAGAAGTTTTATTAAAATTAAATGACAAATGTCGATTTTATAGCCTTTTTAAAATGTACCCTTTTTTTATGGCACACCCGTTATATATATATATATATATATATATTTTTTTTCTTTAATTTACCACCGCTTCGTACCTAGTGAAAGTGGTACATATCTTGGCGAGGCAGTGGGTAGGTGGTGTTACTGAGTTGGGGATGGTAGACTAAGGGGGGGGGAGGAAGGTTCAGTTAAATGCAAAAATCTTCACTTTTTTCTAGGTGAAGGTCAAAATATGATAATAAAAAAAAATTCTAATAGACGGAGTTTATTTCCACAACAGTTTCGATGCTCACTGGCATCCTCTTCGGGTGGATACAGAAAAACGAAAAACGAAAACCAAAAACAAGAGGGAAAACAGTCCAGGGACCATTAAGAAATTTTCACCTAGGTTAGATCCCGGTCTCCCGACAATGGAAGGGCATTTTTATTAAATGGACCCGCTTATAAGTACATTCGCACAAATTTAAAACTATCTGCTTGTTCTATACATACAGATTCTATTATTTTTTATATAATTGTTACATTTAATATTGCATTATTATTTATTACAGAAATTATAAATTTATTATTACATTGATTATTACATTGTTGTTTATTATACCCAAATTATAAACCGAAAAACGAATGAAAAAGGCGAGAAGGAAACAATCCAGAGACCATTAAGAAATTCGCACCTAGGTTAGATCCCGTTCCCCCGACCCGAGAAGGGCATTTTTATTAAAGGGTCCCGCTTATAAGTAAATTCGCACAAATTAAAACTATCCTCTTGTTCTATACATACATATTCTATTATTTTGACATAATTACTGCATTTATTATTGCATTTACATTTATTATTATTATTACCTTTACACTAATTATTACATTTATTATTACATTTATTTTTATTTCCACATTTATTACTTCCGTCATTACATTTACATTTACGTTTATCATTTCATTTACATTTTACCAAGAAAAAAAAACGAATGAACCAAACGCGAGTAAGGAAACAATCCAGAGACCTTTAAGAAATTCACACTTAGTCACTCGGTGTGTGTGTGTGTGTGTGTATATATATATATATATATATATATATATGACCTGGTAACCACATGACACCTGCTCAAATATCAAAAGAACTAGAAATATTAGAATCAAGCGTAAGGAGGATTATTAAATCTGATCTGCAATTTAAACCATTTAAAAGAGTGCATGGACAAAGATTGTCAGAAGTAAACTGCAGAAAAGAGTTGAGAAATCCAAACGTATTTTATCTATAATTTTATTAAACTAAAAATTATGTACAGTATATCGTAAAAAAAATTTTTTTCATGTTAAGTAGGAGAATCTCACTTTTTAGTTAATTATTAATAAAATTAACAATTCTGAAGATATCGTCGTAAAAATTTAAAGGATAATAGGTGATTACCTATACTTTATTGTGTAAAAAATTCAACTTAATTAAATAAATGGTTTTTGTTTTAATAAAGGTTTGAATTTGGCTGAGTTTTTTTTTGACAGACCCGTTATATATATATATATATATATACAGGGTGGGCCGTAAGTTTCCATACATAGGAAAAATAAACATTTTTTTATGGACAACCATTTTTATTTATATAATATGCTCTACATGGTTGCCATTGTTTTGAAAACACATTTCAATACGTGTTCCCCACTGTTGATGAACACGCATTAGCACAGTTGACGTTATGCTTGTAATGGCGTTGGTGATACGTTCCTTTAGATGATTTATGTCTCGTATCTTTTCCTGATACACCATGGCCTTCAAGTGCCCCCAAAGATAGAAATCAAGGGGGGTGAGATCTGGGGATCTGGGAGGCCACTCCACAGGACCACGCCGACCAATCCAAGCATCCGGAAACTGCTGATCCAAATACCGACGCACGTGAAGACCATAATGAGGTGGAGCTCCATCTTGCTGGAAGTAAACTGGGAAGTTACCTTCCTCGTTTAGCAGGGATGGGAAAATCTCTTCTTGCAACATGTTAAGATACCTTTCGGCATTAAGATTTCCACTGACAAAAATTGGTCCAATAATTCTGTCACCCCATATCCCGGCCCACACCATCACTTTACCGGCACCTTGCATCTTCGTCAGACTCAGCCAGTTAGGGTTAGCATTACTCCAATAACGTATGTTTTGCCGATTAACCTCTCCATTGACGTAAAAATTTGCTTCATCAGTAAACAAGATCTTACGTCAAACGCATATTCTTAGGGTATCTGAAACATAAAAACAAACGTTTAATTTTTCCTATGTATGGAAGCTTACGGCCCACCCTGTATATATATATATATATATATATATATATATATATATATATATATATACACACTATATGATCAAAAGTATTCGGACACCCCGGAAAATCCGCATTTCTGCAAATATCACCTTCGCCGAAAGGTATGCTGGGAAAAAGCGTGGTGAAACTATAATGCTGAGGTGTTCTGTTAAGTTATCAGTAACTGTTGTGAAGCCATGCCGCGCGGACGTGAACTCTCCGAGTTCCAACGTGGACTCGTCATCGGATGTTATTTAAGTAACGTTTCTATACGAAACATTGCAGCCAAACAGGATATACCAAAGTCGACTGTAGCGGATGTTATCATGAGATGGAAGCACGACGGTGCAACTAACGCGAAAAAACGTTCCGGACGACCACGCAAACTGACGGAACGTGATAGAAGAAGTCTGGTACGACATGTCAAGAAGTCCCGCACGTCCTCTGCCGCTTCCATCGCTGAGGAGGTAGGAAGAGCATCCGGTACCTCCGTTAGTACTGTAACTATCCGCAGAGAGATGCACAGACTCGGTTATTATGGTAGAGCAGCTGTACACAAGCCACTGATTACAAAAGTTAATGCCACGCGTCGTTTGGCCTGGTGTGTCTCCCGTCGTTCCTGGACCGTGGAGGACTGGAAAACTGTTCTTTGGAGCGACGAGTCGCGGTATTCACTCTTCCAGTCTGATGGGCGTGTTTGGGTGTGGCGACAGCCCGGAGAACGGCTTCTTCCTGACTGTGTACGTCCAACGGTGAAGTTCGGTGGAGGGTCCATCATGGTATGGGGTTGTTTTTCCTGGCTAGGGCTCGGCCCGTTGGTTGTTATACCCACTACCATGAACGCTGACGTTTATCTCGACGTTCTGGACAATTCGGCCCTCCCTACACTGTGGGGATACTACGGAGATGGCCATTGTTTGTTTCAACAGGATCGAGCTCCCTGCCATACTGCAAGGCGTGTGCAGGACTGGTTTCGTGAAAATAAGGTGGATTTGTTAGAGTGGCCTGCTCAGAGCCCCGATCTCAACCCAATCGAGCACATGTGGGACGAACTGGAGCGACGGATACGAAACCGCACACCACGCCTGGCTTCACTTGCATCTCTTGCATCAGCTCTGCAAGAGGAATGGCGAGCCATTCCTGCACAGACTTACCGAAAACTGGTGGAAAGTATGCCTCGACGTGTTGACGCTGTAATAAAAGCAAAGGGTGGACCTACTGGTTACTAAATGCCATAATAAAACCATTTTTCCCAAAACCATGCGGTGTCCGAATACTTTTGATCATATAGTATATATATATATATATATAAGGGGGGGAGGATCGAAACATAAAAAATCGAGTTTCTCCAATGCCACAGTATGCACGTAGTTGGAAATGATCTCATCTTTTTAAAAAAAAATTAGTATATGCGACCCCCCTTACCCCTTCCATAGCATCCCCCCCATTTTACTCTGTCCACAGATACAAACCCAAAATGTGACAATCATGCATTATATTAAGTCTTATTAAGTAGATTAGATTAATTTGGAGATATTATTTAGATAGACTGAATAGATTACATTGATTAATTTAGATAGATTAGATGAATTATATAAATTATTGTCAAGTCTTTTTGTTTAGTTTCAGATTGTTTATGATTGAATGAGTTATGATTTAATTCCGAATGAGTTATATTAAATTCAGATTGAATGATTCAATTATTAGAATTTAACAATTAGTTTCTTGTTATTTATGCTACCAGGCCTAAATAAGTGAAATCATGGCGACAAGAAGCAAAACGCACAATTCAGCATTTGGTCACCCTGCAGAATTTCCACCTTCAAAGGATGACGTATTTAGGCATTATTTATTGGTAAGAAAACGAGAAGAACTGATTTCGAAAGGTTCTAGAACAGCAAAAGAATGTTACAGAATTGTCACTAAAGATGTGGAAGCCATTTGGGAGAAGTTTTCCCTTCCACATATAGGATTTGAAGGAATAGCTATGAAAGTTGAACGATTGATAGAATCTGCAGCAAAGCTAAATAAAGTACCATTAAAACAAAGAAATAACAGTTTTCAGCAGAAGGTGGAGACATTCGATGAAATGTTTGATATTTGCACTTGTACTTGTACTTGTTACGATAAAAAAAATCAGTCGAACGGATTGCAGATGTGATATTAGCGTTCCAATGATTGAGTGGAAGTCTTTTGTGGGGCAGAAACAAAGAAAAAACCAACTAGGACCAATCGACAGAGTAACGACTTCCGCAAGAAAAAGGACTCACGATAGAGTTAAAGGATTAGAAAGAAGAGCCAAGATAAGCCTAGATATGAATGTCGCCTCAACCAGCAAACTGGACCCTTTACATATTATGGAAGATGAGAGCATGGAAATTGATGATGACAGCGACGATATTGACTTTGTTCCGGATTTTGAGCTGAGAGAAAACCATCAGAACAGAATTATTTATAACAATAACAGCAGATAGATACCGTGTAAGTTACAGAGGTACTGCAGCTATAGTAAATGTAGCTTTGAAGGATATGGGAATATTAAACGAAACCAATATGTTGGATAGGAAAAAAGTGGAAGGAGAAAGAATACGTGTGGGTAAAAAGAACATAATCAAAGTGAAATCATAGAACACACAGATTAAAGGCATCGGATTTGATGGTAGAAAAGATCAAACTAAGACAAAGAAGGGAATGGAGTACGAAGAACATTATGTAATAGTCAAAGAACCTGGTGATGTTTACATGGATCATATAGCTCCAGATAACGGAACTACTTGTTGTATTGCAGATGAAATAATAACTTTTATAGTTGATTCTAATAGCAAAGAATCCCTCAAAGCTTTGCTATGCGATGGCACCCCACTGAACACTGGCAGGATTGGCGGAGTGCTAAAACTGATTGAATTACGATATATCTGGACAGGCCGGTACAATGGCTGATTTGCCTTTTGCGTGCAAACGAACTGCCCTTCAGGCACGTATTTGAAGCAATTGATGGAAAAACTTCGGGACCAAACACCTTCAAAGGTTCTCTTGGAAATAAACTCCGAGAGGATTTGACCAAACTGGATATAGTTGATTATACCCCTGTAGCGGGCAACATTAAAGAAGTTTCGGCCGATATTGTTAAAAGTTTCAGCAGTGACCAAAAATATATGTATGAAATGTGCATTAGCATACAATCTGGACGCATCTCTCAAGCGTTAGCCACCAGATCCTCAGGTGCCCTCCATCATGCAAGATGGCTAACACGAGCAAAGAGGATCCTGTGCTTATATGTCTACACGGAATCCAGAAAAAAACATCCAAGACTTAGTAAAAATTATAATGCTGGTTTACGCTCCAAGCTGGTTTTGGATAAAGTCTCATCCAAAGACAAATGAGGGAGCATCTAATTTGTGGTATATCATGCACTTGCTTAAAGGCTTAGATAAAAAGCATTGGATGATTATGAAGCGTGTCCTAAGAAATAACGCCTATTTTGCCTACCCAGAGAATATCTTACTCTCAATGATAACAGACACAAGAAGAGAGGTCAGAGAGCTGGCTCTTTAGCACATCATTCGAGCAAGAACTAGGAGCACCAATGCGAGAAATTTTGAGCTGCCAAAAACACTGAACTTTGAAGCAGACGATTATCCTAACATGATCCACTAGGACAACGAAACCATCACCCCTCCACCTATTTTACAGAATTTGACAAATGATGATCTTAGTTCGAAATGAACTACTTCAGCTTATTCCTTTTCCTTGTCACAGCCAGGGAGTAGAACATGCTGGAAATGTGATAACAGAAGCATCACAAGATAGAATTGGTTACGAAAACACAAATTTATTTTGAGTCGAGAAAAAAGCTACCTGTGTTCCAATGGAAATGCCAGTGGTGTCAGTAATTTACGATTTTAAATTTCTTAAGGTGAATATTTTGGTTTTAATATGCTTCAATTGATTCTTTAAGTAATATACGGAGAAAGATTTATTATTATATATATATATATATATATATATATATAGCCCCGCAAGGGGGTTCTAAGCTCGTGCTCTTTGTGCTCGTTTGTACGGGCTTGTTCCTGGAGGTTTCACGTGCGCCCTCCCGCCCCTAGCACCCAAGGATGATGGGGCTCGACCCTGCAGTCCTTGGTCTTTTTCCACTTCGACTGTCCCCTCCACCCTTTCTTTTTCCTCTGTCTTTCCTCTCACTTTTTCTTTGTTTTTCCGCCGAGATATGCCCTTTTAAATAGAGGCGAATCGGTTCTTCCCGAACTTAAAAAAAAAAAAAAATATATATATATATATACTTTACTTACTTACTTCGTAGCCCCCGGGTTCTCTTATGCGAACCCGGCGGCGCTCAGGTATCCCGCGACCACCGTGGGACGGGTCCATAGGTCTCGTAGAGAGGTAATGTTGGAGTTGTGTCTTTGTTGAGAGAGAGTGTGGCAGTGTAAGAGTAGGTGTTCTGTGTCCTCTGGGTGGAGGTAGCATTTTTGACAGGTGGAGGTGTCAGCTAGGTGGAGTCTGTGTCTGTATTGTTGGAGGGAGGGGTGGTGGCCTGAACGGAGCCTGGCCAGAGTAACTCTTGTTTTCCTTGGGAGGGTTTGTTCGCTCTGATGGACTACAGGGGGAGTATCGTGGAGGACAGTGTTGTGTGGTTGGTCGAGTAGGTATTTCCGGGTGAATTCTGTGTGGAGATGTTTAATGGGGTTGATGTTTAGGGGAGGGGGGGGGATATTGTTCAGTAGCTGTGAATAGTGAGCAGCAGGAGTACGTTTTTTGTTGCGGGGTGGGGGATTGTGTAATGTGAGATGGTGACAGGGGTGGTCTAGGGGCCAGTGCTCTGGAGAAGAATTGAGTCCCTGTCATGTTCATGTGGTGTTCGATGGGGAGTATTTTCGTATCTGCATGTAGATGTGGGATGGGTGTGGTTCGGAGGCAGCCAGTAATGCTTCTGAGACCTCTGTTTTGTGTGGTCTGTATCTTTTTCTGGTTTGTTGGGAGATGGACGGGGACCAGGCGAGGGCAGCGTAAGTTAGGGTAGTACGTACAAACTGTTTGTATAGGATACTGAGGGATTCCTTCTGTTGACCGAATGTTGTGGAGGTGAGTGTTCTGAGAGCGTTGAGTTTTTTTGTTGCTTTGGAGCAAATGTTTGATATGTGAGGGGAAAAGGACGTGTGTGTGTCTAGGGTGAGGCCAAGGATTGTTGGGGTTTTGTTTAGAGGTAGGGGATGTCCCATGAGGGTGACTCTCGGGTGTGCTTGGGATTCGTGGCGGTCTTTAGGAGGGTGATGGAGGATTTTTGAGGGATGCTGACATCCTATTGTTAGTCAGCCAGAGTTCCAGGTTGGTAATATAGCTGCTGGATCAGGCGTGTGGCGGTGTTACGGTTATGGTGTTGTGCTGTTATGGTCAGGTCATCTGCATAGGAGGAGACGTGGACATGGGGGGAGAGAGGTTGTGGGAGGTCGTGCATGAAAAGGTTGAAGAGGATTGGAGAGAGTATGGAGCCCTGTGGGACGCCATTGTATAGTCTGTAGGTTTTGGATGAGTGTTGTTTGTGTATGACTTTGCCAAGTCGGCCTGCAATGAGATTAGTAAGCCATTTCTTGTCATTGGTGGGGATGTCGAGATCAATAATCTTTTGTGCAAGAATGTGGCGTGGGACAGTGTCGAAAGCTTTGTTGATGTCGATGGCAACAAGGACTGTGCGGGCATAATTAATGCATTTGTTATTGCATTTAAATTTTGTTAACATTTATTATTATTACCTTTACACTAATTATTACATTTATTGCATTTATATTATTTAAAAAAAAAAAAAAAAAAAAAAAAAAGCGAGTAAGGAAACAATTCAGAGACCTTTAAGAAATTCACACTTAGGTTAGAACCCGTTCACCCGACTCTGTAAGGGATTTTTTGAGCAAGAATCTCATTAAAAGGTCCAACTTATAAGTACCTTCGCACAAATTAAAATTATCCTCTTGTTCTATACATACAGATTCTATTATTTTTCTTTTGAAATAATTATTACATATATAAAGTACCTTACTTGATTCCCAATCTATAGCATGATTATTTTGGCTGGCGTGATAAAAATTGGCATTATTAGTATTACAACTTCTGAAGGCATATTTATGTTCTTTAATACGGGTTTCAATATTTCTTCCAGTTTCTCCTACGTATACTAAATCACAACTTTTACAGGGAATGCTGTAGACACAGGCTTGTTCCTGTTTTGTAACGTTATTCCTAACCAATTTACTTTTCACGGTAGACGAATATTTGAACGCCAAAGCAAACTTAAAATCTTTCGTCAACAGTTTTCCTCTTTCTAAGCCGACAATGTAATGCAAACTCACATATTGTTTTTGGTTAACTGAAGGTTCCCGAGGGGCATAAAAAGATTTTATGGCTTTAAAATACGCCTTCCTGATAAACCACTCATGATATTTTAAATCCTTAAAAATGTTCCAAATCTTTGAATTTTCCGGGTCCAGCAAATGTGGGCTACAAATCCTGAGTGCTCTTAGAAACATGGAAGAAATAATTGAGCTTTTAACCCCTTCATCATGATATGAAAAATAATGAATGTACGAATTACAATGAGTAGGTTTCCTATAGACCGTGAAATTGGGCTTTCCGCTTTCGTTAATAACCAAAACATCTAGAAAAGGTAATTGTTTGTCGTTCTCCCATTCATATTTAAATTTAATAGAGGGAACAAGATTATTTAATGACAGTGTCAAAGTTGTTCCAGTGGTCAGGCCAAAATGAGGAAATATCATCTACATAACGAAACCAAATTAGATTCCTGGGACATATTGTTTGCAACAATTCTGACTCATAATATTCCATGTATAATGTACTCGGTATTGGGGATAAAGGGGACCCCATTCCCATACCAAAGCGATGCAAATAAAATTCTTCACCGAAGGAGAAGGCATTATTGGTGACACAGAGTTTTATCAGTTCTAAAAATACAGATGTGGGCATGCCTAGTTCTACGTTACATGTTGGCAATTTTCTATCTAAAAAACTAAGTACATCATCAATGGGAACTTTCGTAAACAAGGACTCAACGTCAAAACTGATCATTCTTCCCCGTTTTAAATCTAAGGACATAACTTTGTTAATAAAGTCACAGGAATTAGTGATGTGCGAGCCTGAAAATTTACCAACTAATGGGGACAATTTATCTGCAAGAAATTCAGATAACCTGTAACTAAAGGAACCCCTTTGTGAAATAATGGGACGGAGTGGTATATTAATCTTATGGGTTTTGGGTAAGCCGTAAATGTAGGGCAGTTTGGGGTTAATCTGTAGAAATCTTTTAGGGTCAATCGCCGGGACATCTTTTAATAAGTTCCTGATAGTTTTGTTGAATTCAGCAGAAAGACGCTTTAAGTAGGGGCCGATCTCACTTTGGTATAGGTGAATTCATCACTAAGTAACGCTTCCATTTTTTTTTTGTTGTAATTCGTACATTCATTATTTTTCATATTACGATGAAGGGGTTAAAAGCTCAATTATTTCTTCCATGTTTCTAAGAGCACTCAGGATTTGTAGCCCACATTTGCTGGACCCGGAAAATTCAAAGATTTGGAACATTTTTAAGGATTTAAAATAGCCTGAGTGGTTTATCAGAAAGGCGTATTTTAAAGACAATCTTTTTATGCCCCTCGAGAACCTTCAGTTAACCAAAAACAATATGTGAGTTTGCCTTACATTGCCGGCTTAGAAAGAGTAAAACCGTTGACGAAAGATTTTAAGTTTGCTTTGGCGTTCAAATATTCGTCTACCGTGAAAAGTAAATTGGTTAGGAATAACGTTGCAAAACAGGAACAAGCCTGTGCCTACAGCATTCCCTGTAAAAGTTGTGACTTAGTATACGTAGGAGAAACTGGAAGAAATATTGAAACCCGTATTAAAGAACACAAATATGCCTTCAGAAGTTGTAATACTAATAATGCCATTTTTTATCACGCCAGCCAAAATAATCATGCTGTAGATTGGGAATCAAGTAAGGTACTTTATATATGTAATAATTATGTCAAAAGAAAAATAATAGAATCTGTATGTATAGAACAAGAGGATAATTTTAATTTGTGCAAAGGTACTTATAAGTTGGACCCTTTAATGAGATTCTTTGTCAAAAAATCATTTACGGAGTCGGGTGAACGGGTTCTAACCTAAGTGTGAATTTCTTAAAGGTCTGGATTGTTTCCTTAATCGCTTTTGGTTCATTCGATTTATTTATTTTTTTTTCAGTAAAATGTAAATGGAATAATAAATGTAAATGTAATAATGGAAGTAATAAATGTGGAAATAAATATAAATGCAATAAATGTAATAATAAAGGTAATAAAATAAATGTAATAATTAGTGTAAAGGTAATAATAATAAATGTTAAAAAACGTAAATGCAATAATAAATGCAGTAATTATGTCAAAATAATAGAATCTGTATGTATAGAAGAAGATAGTTTTAAATTTGTGCGAATGTACTTATAAGTGGAACCATTTAATAAAAAAATAAAAAAAAATAAATAAAAAAGGCCCTTCTGGGGTCGTGGGAACGGGATCTAGCCCTGGTGCGAATTCCTTAATGGTCTCTGGATTGTTTCCTTCTCGCCTTTTTCATTCGTTTTTCGGTTTACAATTTCTGTATAATAAACAACAGTGTAATAATCAATGTAATAATAAATTTAGAATTTCTGTAATAAATAATAATGCAATATTAAATGTAATAAATTTAATAATAAATGTAATAATTATGTAAAAAAATAATACAATCTGTATGTATAGAACAAGCAGATAGTTTTAAATTTGCGCGAATGTACTTATAAGCGGGTCCCTTTAATAAAAATGTCCTTCCAGTGTCAGGAGAACGGGATCTAACCTAGGTGCGAATTTCTTAATGGTCCCTAGACTGTTTTCCCTCTTGTTTTTGGTTCATTCGTTTTTCTGTATCCACCCGAAGAGGATGCCAGTGGGCAATGAAACTGTTGTGGAAATAAACTCGGTCTATTGGAGTGGGTTTTAATTATCAACCTCTAGAATC
Organism: Bathynomus jamesi; assembly: GCA_023014485.1. Taxonomy (NCBI): domain Eukaryota; kingdom Metazoa; phylum Arthropoda; class Malacostraca; order Isopoda; family Cirolanidae; genus Bathynomus; species Bathynomus jamesi. The sequence goes on from JAJOZX010001456.1 coordinate 814,146, forward strand.
TAAATTGACTAATACTGTATGTATATAAAACCTAGGGAACCGGCATCTCAGGATGAATAAGAGAACCAGCGTTTGAACTATAATATTTTAGACGTTTCTGGAGACTTTGTCCCAATCTTCATGCAAAGTTTGACAAGATTTAAGCTGAAACTAAAAACAGGATGTCTGTTATTATAATATAAATGGATTCCATGATTCTCGGGTCTTTTACAGAGCCCAAAATTATATTAACTTAAAATCATGAAATACATTCATATTTTTAACAAACGTTTTATTTTAAATGAACACGATTCCAGTTTCAGCTTAAATACTAACCGACTCCAGTCTCCCCAAATATCTAAAATGGGTTATTTTATTCATGGTTTTATATATATATATATATATATTACACGAACGGTACATCTAAAATACATAACAAATATATACATTATAATTATACTACTATATATAATTATGAATTGTAAAGGCAAATAACTTACTCTTGTATTTATAACCTGGGACCTAATAATATCATTCCTAATTAAATTACAGCAAAAAAAAAAAAAAAAAAAAATATATATATATATATATATATATATATATATATATATATATAATTATATATATACAGGGTGTCCGAGAATTATCTGTACAATTTTTGGCTGTTATTAAAAGTCAACCATGAAGTGTAGACATTCCAGTGTTGTCCCATTTTACAGAGAATCTCTAAGTTTTTTCTGATACCACGTTTTGACAAGTTTTTTAGAAATGTACGCGGGTGACAGACATTGATGATTTAAAAGCAAGAATCACAGCTGCTATTGAGTGAATTGATGTGGATATGCTGCAGCGTACATGGCAACATTTGGAGTATCGATTGGATGTTTTGCGAATCACTAATGGTGCACATATCGAATGTTTGTAACAGCGTTACTTTAATAAAAGAAACTTTTGAAAATACAGATTCTAAATAATCTTGTTTAAGAATTTTACGTGTGTTATCAAGAATTTTATTAAAAGATGAAATTGTACAGATAATGTTCGGACACACTGGAATTTCTAAAAAACTTGTCAAAACTTGGTATCAGAAAAAACTTAATGAGATTCTCTGTAAAATGGGACAACACTGGAAATTCTACACTTCATGGTTGACTTTTAATAACAGCCAAAAATTGTAGAGATAATTCTCGGACACCCTGTGTGTGTATATATATATATATATATATATATATATATATATATATATATATATATATATATATATATATATATATATACACACACACACACAAAATCGTCAATGTTACAGCCGAGGTAGCTTCAAAGAATAAATAATAAATATAAAGTACTTCGCACGCTTTGATTATCAGTTTCAGTCAAAGATGGCTAAAAATACAAACAATTTTTCTTATTACTATTGTTACAACCTCATATTAGTGCTGAGCACTGTAACAGCTAGACATTAACGTCCGTTTAAAGATCCTAAATGATAAACTTGAAAGACATGATTAAGAGTATACAAAAAAAATTAGGTAGCAATAAAAAATGAAAATACGTAAGTGACTAGATATACAAGAAGACACTTTATTTAAAGGATTACTACTGAATTCGTACTTATGAATATAAAAATGTCTCTCGTTTGATAACTTCAAATCTATTTCAGGAGATTTTATTTTTGAGCTAAAAGCAATCACGAGTGACAGACTGAAAACGTATCTTTAGTTAGGGTGCTTGGGGCGTTCAGGTTCCTTTAATTAACCCTTCTTTCAGTAGCGATGTATGAATGGCCCCAATTAAGGGCCATATAACTAGATTTTATTATTGTAAGAGTAACAGTATGGGGCTAATTACAACCGTGCAGCGCCCATTACGGAAACGAAGCTTCCAACTAGCCAATGATCGAGTGCTCTGAAGCTCCACTGGATACTCTGAATCGATTCCATGAGTTGGGGGATTAAAGCCTTCAAGTGCCACTCGAACGGCTTCAAAGGGTTTTGTCAGGAGGAGTGAAAGTAGTCGGCGAGCATAAGGGTGAAGAAGGAAGTCAGGGCAAAGAGGGCTGGAGGAACTGACGACAGGAGGCGGTGTTCTTGATCTGAAAGAGTAGCATTTTTATTTCATAGAAAAAGCCTAATTAAGGCTAGAGAGTATTTATTCAAATTTAGAAGTACTTATTAATTTCGAAGAACAGTTTTTTAAAACAAAGTATATTACCAATAATACTTTCAGTGTCATTCAAGTACAGTATATAGTATTAGCATTACTTAGTGGCTCAAAATAATGAATTGAAGGCGATATTTAAGTTTTCCTTTTCCGAGTTTCAGAGTTTTCCGTTTCTGTATTTGAGCTAATAGTTGCAATTTCTTTAAATGATAATCCACTAGATAATGAACCTCTAAACATTTCAGATCATAACATATAATATCACAGAAATCTGAACCAAATTTTTATTTCATTCTTTTTTTTTTTTTGTCTGTTTTAAGTTTTTCAAATTTTTAAACAATAGCTGGCAGTGTTCATTTCATACACATCAATTTTATTTTTCCAACACCGAATATATTCTATACTAGAAAATGCTAAATTATTGCTTACAAATTTAGGATTTATAATTATTCTTAAAAAGTAACATCCAAGAAGCTAACTTCCCCACGACGTGGGAATGTGTGTGCCGCAAGGGTCACCTGAACCAGAACAGAAGCGGCCAACTCGCTCCACCCGACACCAGCGGCCGGGAGCGGACAAGCGCCACGCCGCTTCGAGTCCGCCACCGTAACCATTGCGCTACCAGGCGCTCAATTACCACTATTTTTTAAAGGCCACGTAAGTATGCATAAATTACATATTTACTAAGTACATCAATTTTTAATGCAAACTGCGACTGTCATACACAAATATTAGGCGAGAATAATTCCAACAAAGTAACATCAATTTATAACAAACCACAACTCTGCCGCTTTAGATTACACAGTCCTGCGAATGAGAACTTTGTAGAGTTGTTTTCTTTCTAATAACCGATTTTATATAATTCAACTACAATGATTTCGAATGTGTCCATTTTTTTTCTATCACGTACACGTAAGGATTTTCTGCAAACTGGAAGGAAACAAACATAAATAAATATTTATTTCAATTTACATTAGGTACCTATTTCTCTGTTATATTAATTACAAATGCAAACAACTTTAACTAAAAAGAAAAAAGACTTAACGTCAATTACATATTCATCTTTATTTGTTCCGAGTTTTCTTGAGAGATCTATGCCTTTTAGTCTCGAATGTACGCGCCGTTCCTTTTCTTTTATGTAATAATTCTGGAGTATCCCGTTTCAACATCCAGCAGTAATCAGCCATCATGCCGATGTCCCACCTTCCCTGATCTCTCTTTTCCATTTCTTTGATGTCTTGGTGAAACCGTTCTCCTTGTTCTTCGCTGAGTGCTCCAACATTCTGTGGGAAGTAATCCAAGTGTGAATGTAAGAAATGTAATTTTAAACTCATATTACAACCCAACTCTTTGAACTTATTTAGCATGTTGTTCACAATGTTTCGATAATTTGGGTCTTTGTTGTTCCCCAAAAACTTGCTGATAACATCCTTAAAAGTAATCCACGCTTCTTTTTCAAGATTCTTCATTGTTCTTTCAAAGTCAGTTTTCTAATTTGGGGACCAACGAAAATTCCTCCTTTCAATTTTGCTTCCGAAAGAGTTGGGAATTTACCACACATACTTGAAACAATCTCCAACTTCGTCCAAGGCCTTAACAAATTGCTTCATCAAACCCAATTTTATGGGAAGCGAAGGTAAAAAGGGACTTTCTTCCTGTCAACCGAACTTTCACGTTGAATGGTTTTTAAAACCATGTGTCAGGTTGACTCTGCGTGGCCATTCCTTTTTTTTTTTATCCCGTGCCGAGTTTTTGCTCGGCTATCCCATTCACATAAAAAACATAGAAACTTCGTATAACCTGGTTGTTGACCTAACATACAAATCACTTTTAAGTCTCCACAAAGTAGCCAACCGTGTTCTTTGTATTTAACCTTAGCTAAAAGCTCAAGGTTTTCGTACGTTTCCTTCAAGTGAACCGAATGAGCCACAGGAACGGATGCATACAAGTTACCGTTGTGAAGGACGACGCCTTTTAGAGGAATCAATGAAAAGTCTCCACTCTTTTGGGTCAGACTGCAGCGCCTAGCTTAAGTATTAGTTCCGAAACATTGTTGCAATATACCAGTGAATTTTCTTGAGAAAAATATTGGACGAATTCTTTTTCTCGATTTCTGTACCAGTAAAATGACGTCCCGGGAGAAAGCAAGTTCTTTGCACGAAGTCTGGATCGCAAAATCTCTGAAGAATCCTTCGGGAGACACAAATCTCTTACCAAATCATTAAGTTCACTTTGTGTAAACAATTGGGGTTCACCAAATGTTTCGGTTTGAAAACAATCAATATCATCGTTTCCATCGTCATCAGACACCGAATCAGATGAAGTTATATCAAGACTGTTTGGTTTAGTAGGTACAGGTATACCAGGTCCATGAGCAAGAGGTCTTATAGCAGACAAAGTTTGGATAAGAACTTTTTTTTATTTTTAGTATTGTAGCCTTGCACGTTACATGAATTAAAATAGCAGTTATTGCTGTGATTCCTAGGCTCACGCCAGACCACTGGAATCCGAAACGGTAAAGAATCCTTTTTACCTTTACTCCACAGTCTAAGTTGTTCAACACAAACACTGCAAACTTTATGTGGAGCCCATGATTTGTCTTGATCCCCAAGTTTCATTCCGAAGTACGCATAGTATGCTTTTTTGAAGTCTGCAATATCTCGACTTTGTTTTTTCACAGTAAATTTTCCACAAATATAACAATGTTTGGGCTATTTACATTGGTTGCCATAGCGACAAAAACAAATTTCAAGATATATATAGTCACCGCACACCTTTAAATAATAAAGAACTGTAACCTCGCACGCAATGGACAGACTGACTCGTCTCATGGCTTGTCAATCACTTATATACTACCGGTGCGTTTCTCGAAGACGACGCTATAACGTCACTTCTGATCTGGAAGCATTTATAGGCAGTAGTTTTTAATCAAAATTTAATCGAGTCAATTTTAATGAAAATTACTTACATATGTAATATGAAATATGACATTTTGTGAAAAACCTGTACGTGATGGCGAAAAAAGATTATTATTTTCGGAATCAGCGTGCAAAAATTACTATATATTCAGTGATAAAATATTTTGGACAACAAAACTATCACAGGCCTGTGCTATTAATGTTATACTGCATATAATAATACTTCGGTGAAAAGTAACCTTAAAATAGTTCGGGGGATGTCGTCAGTGTCGTTAAACATGGAACCATGTCTTCATAATCTCAATGATGTGTAACACCAAATATTACTATAAAAGTGATCTGATCACACCAAGAAAGTTTGAGAACCCTCTATAGTTCTATTTGTTCATTCCTTTCCTGAAACCTTCACTTTTCAAAGTAACTATCGCGAAATAACTTTCGGATGCGATTACATTTTAGTTATGGAAAACCCCATGGTAACGAGAGGACAACCACTTGCCGTAAAATTATTATTGGCATTAAAGCCACAAATTGTGAACACAAGTTATAAAAAGTACGTCTATAACAAAATACTGTGCCTTTCATCACATTTACATAGTTACAAAAACGCCCGCTAAAAAATATGAAAAAAATCTCGACGATGGAACGTACAGTACATACCACTCGCAAGATGGAGAATCTCAAACCCATTTCTACGAAGATATATATACAAAAAAAAAAGAGAAGCCGGAGGGAGGGAAGAGAGAAACTCCTCCAACTCCCCAACCTTCCTCCTTATGGGGCTTCATCTCTTAACCCCTAGACTGTAGCCCCACCGTTTCCTTAGTGGTTGACTGCACTCGAGAAGTAAAACCCTTATATAGGCTGCTGTCCAAATTACATTATTTTCTCGTAGTCTTATTGCGAGGTCAACCCAATCTATGACAAACATTCATGATTTGGTTTGTTTACAAACTATCATATATCGAATAAAATAAGTATCTACTCGTCTCAATCCGTTTTGTTCCATTAAAAATCTACATGCTATTTTGTTGTACACTCAACACAAAACACAGTAAATACAATTTGGGCTATGATTTAACGAAATAATGAAATAAAATCGGTAGTCACGTCCAGGATTAACAAGCATTTCAGAGATTCAGAGCGGAAATAATTTAAGTTTTATTATATGTACATTTAAGGAACAAATCATCTTTGGAGGAAAGAAAAATAAAGAAAACTGTGCGCTTTTTAATTCAAATTAAAATAATAATATACAGAAGTAACAATAAAAATCCCATAAACAGCAAAACAAATACATAACAGAAGCACAAACCCCCAAAAAAACAAAGCACAACGATCTTAAAAAAAAATGAAAATAAAAATAGATTTGTCTTCGCCCTTCTAAAAAAAAAAAAAAAAAAAAAAAAATAATGAAGTCACCATTCCGGAAATGCGCACAAAATGCTTTTGGAAGTGTGCTATATTAAAAATTTCTTTCCGAAGTGGAAGACAGTGTTTGGAAGAAATTATTATTATTAAGATTATTATTTCGATAAAAATTATACGTCTCAAAAAAATTCTCGAAAGTTTTGTACTTAGTGTTGACTGCGGTAACATCTGCGGTAACATCTGCAATAATCTCTAATTTCATCGCACCGATTTTCTATAATCAGAGAATATAAAAATTGTCTCTGATAATTTTGTGCTACTTTTGACATATGATACTTTTATTTTACAAAGCCTCAATGTTTCAACACAAGCCCATATTACGAGGCGAGGAGGTAAGAAAATTAAAAATTAAAAGGAGGGATAAAAGGATTCCAAATGTATTATTATTACTCGGAGGCAGTTAAAAGGTCATCGGCGGTCAACAAATAGAGTATCAATCATAGGAGTGTTCATCAAATCGAATAAATTCATTTTACTATTAACACCGACGTTACTTTTAACGGGAAAACATACAAACTCAACTACATTGAAGTTAAAAGTACCTAACCTAAAAATGTGTGTAACATCTTCACTCAGTAGAAGGGTAATTTTTCAAGCAAAAATAAATACACAAAAAAAGAAGAAAAAAGCAGCATTAGCCACGTGAAAGCGCAATTCTAAAACGATGACCAAGTCTGGGCTTTAGGAATATGAAAAAACAAAAGTGGGCATTTTTGGGTGTAATCATATATATTTAGTTTACTCAGTTATTTTATTGGAAACGTTTACAATTATGAAAATACCTTATGAATGAAATCCTATTTACACATTGCAAAGGCAATTTTGCAAGCCACACTTCTATTAATTTTTATAAACCTTGTAGCAGTTCCGATCTCACATTCCGCGAAGGTCAAAATCATGGTCTTTACCTAGCCCCGTTTATAGCGTGCGTCAAAATATATTTTCGAAATTTCCTCTAGGAACTCATTCTAATGCTTAAAATTATAACAATATTAATTTGGGACCCTTTTCTCCTCTCTTCTTCAGTTATTCAGATTCATGCTACCCTTTCATATGGGCAACGAAAGGTTGATATTTCATAATACCAAACTTAAGTTTTATTTAGATCGAGTATTGTTCACTATTTTCTGCAAAAAATTTTATATATACAGGGTGTTCCATAAGTCCGGTCTTATAGGAAAATTTATTTTAAATTAAATTTTTGGGACCTTTTTTTTGTTGCGGGTAGAATAACACGCAATGGGTAATATGGAAGCGAGTTAGAATCGTAAGAAAAAGGCCTCCGCCTTTTGCACATTAGCCATTGCATGTTAATCTATTACGGAGGGGGGGGGAAAAAAAAACCATTTGTTTTAGTTCTCGTGTATTACTTTTGTAAATTTAATTTAAAATAAATTTTCCTACGAGACCAAACTTAAGGGACACCCTGTATATATTACTTATGTCCAAGTTAAAAGATTCATTCTTGAATAGTAAGCTTATAGCAAACCACCAGTTCGGCCTTATCTTGAAGTTTTTCTTTCGAGTGGTACACATGACATTTCACCACACCTAGTTCTCTCTATTATTTCAGAAAAAATCACGAGGTCGTGATAAAAAATTGGGCAAGTGACTGAGAATGGATATAAAAGGTTAGAGGTTATCCACGTGATGCGTGTTCGCTTCACTTCAGGTACGAGTGTCTCTCTCTCTCTACATCAGGGGTGCTCAAACTTTTTTCGCAGGCGGGCGCACGCAAGAAATATTATTAAAAAAAACGTAAAACAAATAAAATTTGGTTTTAATTGCAATATTCCTTCTACTAACCGGTCTCTAAAACCTTATCTGGGGGCTACTCGCGGGCACACCGAAATGGCTTCGCGGGCACAAATGTGCCCGCGTGCACAGGTTTGAACACCCCTGCTCTACATCGTCAGTGACACGTATGTTAACGTTGGTAGACCGAAAATTTTAAGGCGTGTTCTTAACAAAAAGTTACACGGACTTTTAATAGCAACTTTGCAATTACTTACTAAAATGAGAACGATGTCAGTGTGGTAAAATGTGTATACCACTCGAGATTAAATTCCAATCTCTAAAATAAGGCCTAGCCGGCTGCCGAATGTTTAATGTTCAAGATGTTGTTATAGATTTTTTAATTCAGACACGTAGAATTTTTTGTACACCCTAAAAGGCTAAAATGAACATGCAGAATAATCAAATATGGTAAATGAATATCCTACATTGATAACTTGTAATTTATAAAGCAACAATTTAACATGCTAGGGATGCTTCAGGCAAATTACATTTTTGATTAATTTTGGTTTCATGATTTCATATTAGCTTTTTGAGTTTTAAATTTGTACTAATAAAGTAAATAGAAAGAATAACAGTTTTTATGCGCGTTCTATTTATTGGCTGATATACTATATAAAGCCAGTGATCCTATAAACCAAATTTAAGTGTTTACTCCACTGAGCATGAGTAACTTGGGTCTAATTTTACTAGTCACTTATAGCATGACGTGGCGAGTGCTTAAGTACAGTGCTAAGACAAAAAAAAATTATCAACTACTATAAAATTATACTTCTATTACATTTTTATACCAACAAGCGAATTGTCACAGAAGTTAACCATAAACAATGAACTAAAATTAACAAACTTTAACATGCTCATACCATATACAACTTTAGGCCTGTGCAATATCTTAAAAAAAAGTACTATAGTTAAATTGTGCCACAAAATATTAATTTTTTAATTAATATTTTGTGGTACAATTAAACTAAACACTTTCTATTAGCGGTAACTAATATCCTATATTAGTTATCGCTAATGGTATCAAATGGGATTTACAGCTGCTCATTATTGCATGAAAAAACGCAAAAATCAAAAGCAATCGACTACCAATTATGTTTTCTTGTGTGTACCTGGACCAGGTTGTTTTTCCCGCGGCAGCTCCCACCCCATACACCGATCCACAGCCATGCACCAGCGTTCGTACCGATCTTCTCGCTCTGCAAAGGAAATATATAAAACAATGTCCCCATTATCAAAAGGTCTTTTTACATGCTCTTTTGAAAGCGCATGGGCTCTCACTTCCAGGAACCACTCGACAATCCAAATAGAACTAACTTCAACTGATGTAGAAAAACGGTAAATATTGCTTTGATTTCAACATGCATAATAGCCATACGGATGGAGAGAGAGAATGAGGCGAAGGTTGTAATATTCTATGAACGCTTAAACCCAGGGTCTTCTCTAGCAGAGTAAAAACAAAGAAGGAATTCTGAAGTACTACGCTAGATCTTAAAGTGTTAAAATAAAAAGTAACTGCGATATAAGAACTTTGTTCACCCATCCATGAGCCTATATCCCAAAAGTAGTTCATTATCATACTGAGAAAATTTAAGGTTGTCTTCCTATTATTATTAACCTGAAGACCAAAGTTTCAAGACCGGAAGACGGAACGCGTACACTTAACAAATCTTTCAGAATGTGGATTTCTCTACCGTTTTTGAGAAAAGACAATACTTTCGTTGTACCATATTTATAATAAATTTTCTCTTATCAGTTGCAGACGTTATCACACAACATACATTATTATTATAACTATATATATGCAGGTTTTCTAACTAATGAATGAATAAACCTTCAAAAGTTAATGAACTGATAATGGTTCCTTATGGTAAATGGTACAAGAGGTTCGTAAAAGACAATCTTCTTATTAAAACTTTCAACACACCCCTTGGCGCTTTGTGCATACCTTGAGGAAGGATACTTGGCGTGAACTCATCCGTCGTGAGAGGAGTAGTCTTCTCTAAATCCCACACAGTGATTCCCTCAGCTGCACCCGCAGCCATGGCAGCTCCGAGAGCTGTTGTTTCAGTAATACTAGGCCGCACTGAAATGTTTCAATAGAGCTTTTCAAATGAGGCATTAATAGAGGGCTTTTCAAATGAACCATCTCGCCCGAGTTTTTTAACAGTTTTAATTGTAATGAGTTTCCTTTAAGTTAAAACTTTATTACCTGCGCTCCACGTTAAGTCACTGGGAAAGTTCTATACTGTCAATGCTAAATTCGCCATCAATATAAAAATTTAGTTTCTCTTTCCAAATATTTGACAACTAATTGTACACTAAATCATAACTGTACATAATTTTTCATCATTATTTTAACAATTAATAAATGATGAATGCTTCCACCCATACGTGGTCGACACTTCAGTAACTTTTTAACTTGTATAGCTTGTTCACTACTAAACTTATCGTATCGACATCACGACATACTAACCAACGGGCACGCCTGCCAAATCCGCTTGTAACTGCAGAAGTGTGTCATTGACAGTCATTCCTCCGTCAACAAGTAACTTTGATATGGCAATACCGGAGTCCTTTTGCATTGCATCCAAAATTTCTCTGGTCTGGAAGCACACAGCCTCTAAAGCGGCCCTCGCCAAATGCGCTCCAGTTGTATGTTGAGTAAGGCCACAAATTACTCTAAAATGGAAGCAAATGTTTCCATATACTGTATTAAATTAATACCTCTTTTATATCACTAAAAAATTACAATATTTAAAGACATTATTACATTAATACTCCTTATTTTAACTGTTCTCTGGCCTTTTAGAAAACAAAAATTTAAACCTTTTCAAAAACTAGTGAACTCACCCCCTCGCATCCGATCTCCAATATGGCGCGTAAAGTCCAGAAAAAGCAGGAACGAAATAGACTCCCCCCGAATCCTTAACACTTTTGGCGAGAGGTTCGATGTCTGATGCAGTCTTCACGATCCCCAGGTTGTCTCTGAGCCATCTAACGGCAGCTCCCGCGATGGCCACGGATCCCTCAAGAGCGTAAATGGTAGGGGCGTTCTTCCCAAACTTGTAGGCAACAGTGGTAAGGAGTCCATGTTCACTTTGCACAATCTGCCCATCAAAGATTGTATTACAGTATAACTAACGAGTGTTACATTTCCTTGAACTAAAAGGAATTACATAAAGCACTGGAAACGGGCAAGTAATCAAATAACTTACGAAAAACAATCAAGAATTTTTAATACGATGGCCGGTACACGAGTAATGTTCTTCTGATATAATTAACTTCATAGTGTTTGCAAATGATACAACTGTGCCTTTTTCTTGCAAAGACGTTAATGCAGTGAAGAACATTTAGTACAGAATTTACCCGAAGTTGTGAAAGGCTGACCACTAATAAACTCTTTCTGAATACCAAAAAACAAATTTAAAGGAAGGAAGGAAAAAGAACTTCCTTTGCCATGCTCCGTTTTTTCACAAATTATTAAAGGATTATAGCATTAATTTTGCAGATTTTACTTTATTGAAATTATTAATGTATAAATAGCTCTATTTATACATACCGAGTTTTAAGCTTAATTTAACTTAATATTTAGAGAGATCTAAGGGTTCATTCAGTGCAAGCCCAGTTTTTTGGCTGATTAGCCAATGCCTCCCATTAGGTCATTCCATCCAAGGGATAGCCTAACTTAGACCATAAAAAGCTTTTAACCAAGTTAAAGAATCGTACTTAAGATGACTTTGGACTGTGACTAAGATTTGTAAGAAGGAAGTTAGGGAAGGGGATAAGGCTGTTTTCTAACGCGATTTGTAGACAAACCAAGTAGGGATCAAGCAATCTTAGATCTGGTTCTAGATTCAAAGAAATTTTAGAGGATGTAAAATGTCAGGGGCGGATCCAGGAATTTAAGCAGAGGGGGGTCCAGTCTTGGTGGGGCTCGTTACTGATATGTTCTCGGCCGAAGGCCGAGGACGCGCGAGCGAAGCGAGCGCCAGGGGGGGTGCCCGAGGGGGTTGTCCCCCCCTCGGTAGGAAATTTTCATATTTGAAGATAGCTTTAGATGGATTTGAAGTATATTCCCGTTATCAAAATCCTGCTTGTTCACACACCCAGGCCAGGTCTGAAATGTCTCAGGATCGGACAAACTTTTTTTTCTTTTTAAGGAAATTAATTTTGTGGCAACCGGGATACATGTACCTTAAGCCATTTTAAGTCTTCAGGTCTTATTTTTCATATATAGGAGCAAACAAACGCAATCGAAAAATCGTTGGTCACCGTGAGCAGGGAGGAGTCCGGACCCCCTCGACCCCCCCCCCCCCGCCTGGATCCGCGCCTGAATGTAGGTGTATTCCTTTCAGAACTGTTAGAAATAAGATTAGGAAACCTTTGTGGTGGAATAGGGAAATAGCTAACAGGATTAAAAATAAAAAATGGGCATTCAGGAAATTTGAAGGCAGTGATAGTATTTTGGACTTTGATAATTACACTGGGTAACAAAATTCGAAAAATTGTTTATTGTGATTTTTCTGTCGTTTCTTAATGATTTCGGGGAGCTGATTCCAAAAATGATATTGGTTTTGCTCTATCATCAATCGTTTCAAAAATATAGGTTATCACACTTTTCATATGGCAAAATATATAAAGAAGGCTAACAAATATTTTCTGAAAATAAAAACACTATTGGAAATTAATGTTTATTAAGCCAAAATTGTTTGACAAACCCAAAATGGTGCAAAGGATATAATATATATCATGAGGAGAACCGATAAGAGAATAACAAGCCTCGTTATGCAGTGTGCGTTCCTTAAAAATGCACTGAAGAACACGACTTCCGCGTATGAACATTCTTATCCTTTCTGATCAGCGACCATACGTAGTCTCCCATCATGGAAGCATCCCAATGGCTATGGTACCTTTTCTCCATCGTTTGAATATCTTGATGGAATCTTTCGCCATGTTCTTCACTCACATCGCCCAGGTTATCACGAAAAAAGTCTAGATGTGAATGCACAGAGTGTAATTTTAAAGACATACAGCACCCCATTTTGCCATAGCACTTAATCAAGTTTGACACTAACTCCTTATAGTTTGGTGCTTTATGGTTGCCTAAAAACCCACGAACCACATCACGGAAAGCACACCAAGCCTCTTTTTCGATCGGAGTCATCTTGGCTTCAAGGTTCTTTGAATTCAACAGCGCCTTGACTTGTGGTCCTACAAAATGCCAGCCTTGACTTTGGCCTCAGAGAGTTTAGGGAACGTGACCCGAATCGGTTGGAAAACTTCCCCTCCAAAATCTAACGCAGTTACAAACTGCTTAATTAGACCCAACTTAATATGGAGAGGTGGTAGCAGAACTATGTCAGGCTTCACAAGAGGTTCCCTGAGTACGTTGTACTTTCCTGGTTGCAGTCCTTCACGTGGAGGCCACTGAACTGTTTTATAGTGCTCAGTTGAAGCCTTGCTATCCCACAGGCAAAGAAAACATGAATATTTAGTAAACCCTCCTTGTAAACCTAACAGGAAACCAATCATTTTGAAATCACCACACACGTCCCAGTTATATTGTTCATACCCGATTTGAGTGAGCAGTTGTTTGACATTTTCTTAGTCCTCTTTCATTTGAACAGAATGTGCAACTGGTATAGATGGATATTTGTTCCCATTGTGGAGTAGAACAGTTTTTAAACTCTGAGTTGAACTGTCAATAAACAGGCGCCACTCTGAGGGTATATGTGTTAACCCAATAGCTGTGAATAGACCATTAACCTTGCTGCAATAACAGAGAGAGCCATTAACATCATAGAACCTTGCAAACTCTTCATGCCACTTTCGGTATACAGTGCTCTTGCAGTCTTCTCCAAGCAAATTCCACTCTCTGAGTCTGGAGGTCAGAAGCTCAGACCCTGATTTCGTCAGACCCAAATCTCTAATTAAGTCGTCCAATTTCCTCTGATTTGGAAAGTGAGGGTTTGTACTGAAAGTTACTGTATATTCTTCATCATGACTGTCCTCACCAGCCAACATCACAGATGCGCTAGCTGCATCCTCATTTTCAACCTGCAAAGCAAAAACAAAATATAGGCATAGCTATATACTATGTAGAAGAGCATCAGCACTAAGAAAAATCGACAGATAATGACCCACAGTCTGTAAATACAGAAGGTAAAGTAATGGATAGATACCTGTTCTGGTGGATGTGGTATTGGAAGACCTTCGCCATGTGGTACAGGAGCTATGGACGACGCTATGCTTGGATACTGAAGAGTCTGCCTTCCTTTAACTTTCCTGTACTTAGAAACATCTACCATGCAGTAGTAGCAATCGTCGTGGTGGCTCTTTGGTTCTCTCCATATTCTGGGTACCACAAAGGGCATTGCCTTGCGTACTCCCCGCAGTAGGGTGTGTCAATTTTGTCAACTTTTTTCAAATCAATTTTGGTAGTGAAAATATAGTGTCTTTTCATGTCAAAACTTGAAATTGGCCAACCAAAATGAAATAAAATAACCTTTACCTACATCAATTTCACCTTAAAGTTTCAGAAATTGACTCTTTTACTAAATAATAGGACATAAATTGATTAACTATTCATCTGTCACAGAATTATCCCACTGATCGCATATGGAATGTTTTCAAGGTCATATAGTTGTTGTACAATGTACAAGTCACAACATGAATAGAACTGTCCCTCACTCTCAGTCCTCAGTTGCCTCTTAGATGTCATAGACGGTGGTTTGCTGTTATTGCTCTTGTACCTACTTCACAGTTATTCTACTAGACGAATACTACAGTTTAACTGTAAGTATGGATTATTGATTATTACAATTATTTATTATCATCATATTCTTGTGTCTAATGTTGTAATCCCATGAAATATTTTTTTATTGAATTTTAGAACATGGAATGACTAAACTTTGAAACATCATAATTGATATAAAATACTTAATGTTTTTCTTTCTTTTCAGATATTCCTAAGATGCCAAAATTGAAGACAGGAGGTCAGTTGTCATGCCACTTGAGCCTGTTAGTCGGTACAGGCAAGGAGCTTCCCGTATCAGAACTATCAACAGTGCGAGACATGCTGAGACTAGGGTCAGGGCCGGCTCAAGGTACCGGCAACTCGGGCAGTTGCCCGGGGCGCCACGTGCTAAGGGGCGCCACGTCATGTGTTTGGGATCTTCCAAATACAAAGCAAAAAATCTAAAAATAAATAAATAAAATAAAATGAAATAAAAGTCAAATGTGAAAATTTCCTGATGTGGAGTAAAATTTTCAGGGATTCTAACATTATATTAGCCAATAGCTTAAATTTTTTAGCAATTCTGTCAATAGAAAAATGACTGTCAGAAATATAAATACGAAAAAATTTGCAAATCTAAAGTCGAGGAAAAAATATTTTAGTTAGGATAATGTACGAATTTGAATGTCTGTTGTTTCGTTTGATTTTTTTTCATTTATCTGTAATAAATTCTTTATTCTTATATTTGTAATTTTTTTAGCATTATGAAAAAATTATTAAAATGGTAAAAAGTTTTAAGGGTGCTGAAATTCAATTTGCCCGGGGCGCTGACAAACCTTGAGCCAGCCCTGACTAGGGTTACTCCTTCATGAACAAAATACAAAGGATAGAAGGAACTACACAGAGAAAGAGCTCATAAGGGACATGATTCCCCCTCTTCTGCATCAGTGGAAAAAAGCTAATGTGTTATTCAAACCACCTGTACTCAATCAGTATAGAACTATTGAGCTAAAATTAACAAAGCTGTGGCACAAAGCAGTTGAGACATCACTTGGTAAAGGAAAACTAGCAAAGAAAAATAAATTTCTGCACACACTTTATACTCTTCTTGACATTTTTAACTGCCAGTGTCCCATAGAGTTGTGTTCTGAGGCCAATTGTTCTCCCTCATGCAGAAGAGAACCTCACCCTCACATTGATTGTCGCTGTCCTCATGAGAAGAAGATCCCTGTTTTGGAGCTGGCTTTCATAAAGGCACAGAGAACAAAGGCAGGAAGCCAAGGAAGTATGCAGATTGGTTCGGCAGATTATTCAGAAACCAAAAAACAGATTGTTATTGCTAAGAAAAAAGAGAAAATCCGAGAGAGGGAAGAAAGGAAGAAAAAGAAGAGTGAAGAAGCCACCCAAAGAGATGAAGAGCTATATCAAGAGGTTTCTCACTTCTTTGAAAGCTCTTCAGATGAACAGAAAGAAGCAACATCAGATGATAGCTCCAAAATGCCATCTGAACCTTCGCCGAAGAGAATGAAATACAACACTAAAGACATCTCAAACATTGCCCTTGCCAGTATTCGCCACCATACGGGGCTACGAGAGACTGCAGAGATTGCCACTGCCGCTTGGATAGATGCAGGCCTCATCAGCCGAGAGGATACATCCTTAGTGATAGATCATAATAAGATAAGAAGAGCACAAGAAAAAATAATGAAGGAAATATCTGATCAGCATGAAAAAGATTTGAAGGAGGAAGGTCTCTCTTGCCTTTTGTTTGATGGAAGAAGAGATGACACAAAAGTTCTCCTAGAGGTAGAGGGAATGGACAAAGTTTCCCGGTCTCA
The DNA here is from genome assembly GCA_023014485.1 of Bathynomus jamesi. NCBI lineage: Eukaryota > Metazoa > Arthropoda > Malacostraca > Isopoda > Cirolanidae > Bathynomus > Bathynomus jamesi. The sequence continues at coordinate 831,008 of JAJOZX010001456.1, forward strand.
TCAAAGAAGAACACTACTCTGTGTGTTCCGAACCTGGTGGCCGCTATTTGTTTCACTTTGTTCCTGAAGCAGAAGTAGAAAGCAAGAAACATGCAGAGGCAATTGCTGATCAAATAATATGTTGGCTTCAAGAAAGAAGACTTGACAGTTCACTGCAGGCCGTTGGTGGAGACTCAACTGCAGTGAACACTGGATGGCAGGGTGATGTTATGATGCATTTAGAGAAAAACTTTGAAGAAGGCTTGTTTGGATTGTGTGTGATTTGCACACAGGGGAACTACCTCTTCATCGTCTCATCCAGGAACTTGATGGTCCTACAAAGAGCAACAACAAGTGGTCAGGCCCCCTTGGCAACATGGTAGATGAAGCAATGGAATTAGAAATACAAAATTTCCAAAGGTCGAAGTAGGCCCTCCCCTTCCAGTGTTGTCTGAAGTAGTTATCAAAAACCTCAGCACGGATCAATCTTATGCTTAGCGTGTTGTTCAAGCAATCAGATCAGGAGAGTTGCCTCAAAATCTGGCTCTCTTGGAGATTGGACCCGTAAGTCAGTTAACTTGAGTTCGGAAGTTTTGGAGCCACCACTGACAACATGTATAACAAACAAAGATTTAACACAACTTAGAGAGGCCCCAATGCAAGTGCCAAAGTGGCCTTCTCACACTCAGAGTGTGGAGAGATGTGTGAAAATGGTCACAGAAGCAGCTAGTCAAGTTTACAGTCACGAGAGGCAAGAAGGCTACATCAAAGCGCAAGTAGCAAGCCAAATGCTGATGTCAAGGAACTGCAGCAAAAAGGACATGACTGCATTGGTTACTTTCAAATAAAGACTGAATGATATATTATTGCCACTTTAATGTTGATAGGATGTTTGTGCACATTTGTTATTTTGTTACGAATTTACAAAAAAATAGAATTTTTGAATTAAAATTGATGTAGGTAGGAGTTATTTTTTATTGTTTTTGAAGTGAGGATATTATTTTGTATACCAAATGATTACATTAAATTACTACCAAATCACATGATTTTCAATTTAGTCATTTCACCTCCAAAACTGACACATCCTACCCTGCAGCCACCCTTCAAGTGTGGAGCGGCAGCTTCCACAGATCATATGGGGTGCCCAGGGCTTATCTTGGTCACCCATAGGCATACCAAAATAGAGCCGATACGCGATCCAGAACTTGGTGCCTTTCACAATCTTGTGCAATACTTGCTTGGGGCCTATGTAATACCCACAAATGTAGCAGAATATATCCGGCGAGTGTTTACAAGCTCTAGTTGCCACTCTCTTTACCAAATTGTACTATATTAATCATAACCTGCATATATAGAGAGGAGTTATTAAATCTGCAACAGATTACAGATTCCAGAAAAAAGATGTATTCACAACACTGAAATAATGTTTGCAATAAAAAAGGATCGATAACACTCAAATCATCAGCACAGAAACACAGTACCTCAATGCTGGTAACCATCAGACAAACAACCTGCTTTCTGTGTGTGCTTACTCACACTTACTGACTTCTCAGACTCTGCCCTCTTCTTTATATAACACAGTGGAAGTTTCGGGCAATTTCTAGAGCAAGAAACTGTCAATGAACATCCGGATTGTTCTCAACAATTCCTGATTATTCTGATATTGCTGCGCCCATAACAACATTATACTGGTAAAACATGAAAAATGGATTATCTCTGAAACCATTGATGATACACACAAACCAAAGCCAGATTTGGACTCAGCACCCACAAATGCATATAAAAACAAAAAATTCTATATAAACAGAATCAGTGTTACACAGTGTTATAGGCAGTTAAGAAATAAGCTAAATAGTTTGATTAGGAAGAGCAAAATCTAGCTGGAAATAGTAATAAGGATCCAAAGAAACACTAGTTTTCATAATAATAATAATAATAATAATAATAATAATAATAATAAAAAGCATAATAGGATTGGCCCAATAGAACATCATGATAGGATGTTTGAAAATGATTATGCTATTACTGGTAATTTTAATTATTATTTTAGCTCTGTTTTTACTGAAGAAAACTTGAATAAGTTTGATTTTAATTCTGTAGATTCTATAAATGCAGACATTCTTGATAATATTCATACAAGAAGGATGATGTTAGGCAAGTGATTCATACAATGAAGTCAAATAAAGCTGCTGGACCTGATAATATATATGGCTAGTATTTCCAGAGAAGGGGGGGATCACTTATCTGTGGCACTAACTATTTTTTTGTTTGCTAGGTTTAGTAATTATGCAGAGGTACCAGATGAATGGATAAAAGTAAATGTAGTACCCATTTACAAAAAGGGTAGTAAAATGAAGGTAGGAAATTATAGGCCTGTTAAACATCATTGGTAGGGAAGATACTGGAAAGAATTATAAATACTAATAATAATAAAGATCATTTTGAAAATTTTAATCTTATTTCAAGTTCACAACATGGATTTAGATCAGGAAGGTCTTGCCTGTCTACTCTTAGATTTTTTAGAGTTTGTAACTGATCAGGTAGATAATGGAAATGATGTAGATGTTACTTACTTGGATTTTAGTAAGGCATTTAATAAGGTTCCACATAGGAGACTTCTATATAAATTAAAAGCCCATGGGATATCTGGATCAGTTATAAATTGGGTAGAAAAATGGTTAGAAGACAGAACAAAGTAATTTTAAATGATCATGAATCTGGGTGGCAGAAAGTGAAAAGTGGGGTACCACAGGGATCAATGTCATGTATATTACTTTATTTTATATCTAAATGATTTAGAAAAAGTAGGTAGTACAGTTTCTAAATTTGCAGGTGATAAAACAGTAGTTGACCCAGTTACAAATATAGAAAATTCTTATAAACTACAAAAAGATCTTGATTGATTAGTTGCTTGGGCTAGTAAATGGCAGATGGAATTCAATATTCAAAAATGCAGTCATCCATTTTGGTAGAAATAATGAAAACTTTAGTTATGAGATGAAAGGGAACTGGTTGGAGGATGTTAGACAGGAAAGGAATCTTGGCATTATAGTTGGTAGTGATCTAACATTTTCTAAGCAGTGCTTAGAGGCTAGAAATAAAGCAAATAAAATGCTAGGTATTATTATGAGAAATGTTAGTTACAAAAGTAAGGAAGTCGTCCGTAAATTATATAATTCTTATGTTAAGCATCATTCAGAATACAGGTATCCCTTGTTTAACGATCATTCACTCAATGATCACTCGCTTTAGCGATCTATTTTTTTTTAAACACCTTTTCTCGTACAACAAATGCCCAAAATTCGGTTTAGCGATTGCTATGATGGGCAAAGTTTAGTTTCTGGTACTTCACAGGCGCATCTCTAACTTCACTTACCTATCAAAATGGCCATCATGCGCAGAAATGGACTTATCCTCCTCTGCGCAACTTGCCCAACCCACGAGGCCCTAAGCAGCCACCCCCTGAATTTCCTTCTCGCCCCACCAGTGTTTTGAGTCGCTCGTGCTTCTGCATCACTCTGCATCATTGTGCACAATTGTGATCGTTGTGTTATTCACCACCTTTGTGGAGTGCAAAGCAACACTGTGCACACTGGTGCTAATTTGGACAGTGTTAAGTGAATGTGAACATTGAAAATGATGGGTAAGCGTGTGGCTGCTTTCCCTGCATTGTCAGATGCTAAGCTCTCTCGTAAATTCTTGACTTTGAAGGTTAAACTGGACATTATTAAGTGCCACGAGAGTGGTGAAGGGGCAAACTCCATCGCAAGAGCGCGTGGCCTAGCCCAGTCGACCGTGTCGACCGTCTCGACCATCATCAAGAAGGCTCCCGAGTTGAAGATTTTGGTGGAAAATGTGACTTCTAGCAGCGCCATGAGGATAACTAGGACATGTGATCCAGTGATGGAGAACATGAAGAAGCTACTCCAGATCTGGGTTGAAGATCAAACTTGCTACCGGGTGCTTCTATCTACCACCATCATCATGGCCAAGGCTGAGAGTCTGTGGGAGGACCTGCAAAAAGACTTGGGCCCTGAGAGGACTGCTGGGACTGTCAAGAACTTCAAGGCTGGTGCAGGGTGGTTCAAGTGCTTTAAAGGGTGGGCTAATCTCTACAGCCTCCACCTCATGGGTGAAGCGCCAAGTGCAGATGAGGCCAGTACTCGCACCTTCCCTGAACTCCTGAAGGTGAGGGTTGAGGAGGGAGGATACAACCCCAAGCAAGTCATCAACTTTGATGAAATGGGGCTGTTTTGGAAGATGCCCTCCAGGACCTTCTTTGCCAAGGAGAAGAAGACTGTCCCTGGCTTCAAGGCTACAAAGGACCATTTCACCCTGATGCAGCAGCAAGCACTGGAGGAGTCAGGTAGAACCACATGAACCATCCAAATTGCTCACTCTCCCCCTTCTACGTGACATTATTACACAGTTTGATGACTGCCTTACCAAATTAGTAGAGAATGACTCCAACCTCAACAGGAGCGCTGAGGCTGTGTGCATTGTGGAGCAGGGCATCTGCTACTACTGCAAAATGTACTATGCAAAGAAGAAGGTGTGCCAGACAACCATCACAAGCTTCTTCAAACCCAAGATGGAGTCAATGTCACCAGAACCAACACCTTCCAACTCAGGGTTCACAATCTTAAGGGCCAGACCTGCAATGCTGTCCACCCTGAGAGAGAGTAACCTGCCTGAACAACATTCAGTTCTCCAGCCTTGCTATCCACAAGCACCACGTAGGAATGTATCCCCTATTAACCCATGTTATGTCCTCATTTAGCAATCATTCACTTAGCGATCAGTTTTTCAGGAATGTAACCCAATCATTAAACAAGGGATACCCATATTGCATTCAAGCTTGGTCCCCTCACCATAGGCATGATACTGATATGCTTGAAAGTGTGCAATGTATGTCAACCAAACATAACCCTAGTTTAAGAAGATTGGAACACAGGGAAAGATTAAAGGAACTGGGCATGTTTAGTTTTGAGAGACGCTGTTTGAGGGGATATGATACAGATGTTTAAAATATTTTCCAGGTTTGGACAATTTAGATATAAGTAACTTTGTTATTAAAGTCTGATGGAAGAACTTGAGGGCATAAAAAAAATTAGAAAATCTTGTGAACTGGATCTACAAAAATACTTTTTCAGTCATAGTAGTAGATTTTTGGAATGACTTGCCATATGATGTGGCAAATAGTAGTTCCTTAGTTAGTTTTAAGGAAAAGTTAGATGCTTTCATGAATGAGAGAGAATTTATAAATTGCGTGAATAGTGTATATTTTTAGCTTAAGTTACGTAGGCTATTTTGTAGCTGTGTAAATAGTATAATGTTAATTAGCTGATTTGAGATTGATATTTTGCACAATTTTTTTATAAAATATAGCTTATGACTTGGATAACCTTAATAGGTTCAAGCAGAGGTGGGGAGTTGGAGTCGGGAGTCAGGGCTTTTTTGAAGAGTCGGGAGTCGGTAAAAACGACCAACTCCCGACTCTTCGATTCAATTTCTATATGCCAACAATTTACCAGAATACTACTCTGCCCTAAATAAATATCTTCCTGAACTAATTCTAGATTCACATTTCCACATTTGATTTATTGTTCTGGTAAATCTTAGCAAATGAATTTCATATTTCTATTTTAGGATACTAGGTACCATATAAAAATTAGCAATATATTAATTATTAATTTAATTAGCCCCTATTAGTAATGAGTCGTGGGCCTAGTAGAAAATCAGCAGTGTTTCAATATTTTAAGCTAAATGAGGATGAAAGTATTTTTATTTGTCAAGTAGAAAAGGATGGTAAAGAGTGTAATGCAAAAATTAGTGCTTACACTGGGAAACATGCTAATGCTCCAACTAGAGCCTCAAACTTGAAACGCCATCTACGAAACAAACATCCCAATATTTATAAGGTTGTAGATCAGCATGATAAGGAAAGAGTCGGGAGTCGGAGTCGGTTTTTAAAAATACCGACTCAGGAGTCGGGAGTCAGTTGTTTTTGGCCGACTCCCCATCCCTGGGTTCAAGTGACTTTGCGTTTTCCAAATGAAATCTAATGTAATTTAGTTACGAACAAAATGTTTCTTTTGATAATGTTGAATAAATCACACTAAAGGAATATACTGTACTGTCATGAAGTTCCTTAGTGTAATGCTAGGCAAAACCTTGCAGTGGAAGGGCCATATAAATTATGTCTCTAGATAGAGTTCAAGCAGTGTTGCTAAACTTTAAACCTGAGACAGGTTTTAATAACCCTATGCCATACTCCTGTCCTTCCTTATATGATGTATTGCAACTCTGAATGGGGTAATTTGGTTGAAAATACTTTAAATGCATCTTCATTATTCCAAAACGAGCAATAAGGTTATTATCTGATGATTTTAATAATCATTCAAGTACATTCTTTAAAGAGTTAAAATTATTAAAGAGCAGAGATGTAATCAAAATGGCACATTTTATTTTAATTTATAAATGAAGAAAGTTAACTTACAGTGGGTATATAAGTATTCTGTAATGCACCAAGAAATTCATTCATACCAGACTACGAGTAGAACTAGGCATGTTATTCCTCAATTTAGATTGTCTTCATCCCAAAAATCACGTAGTTTCATTGGATTGAAATATCTTTTAATAAAGGAATACTGGTAAATCTTCATATGAATATGATTTAGGATTAAATGTACATATTACTGTATTATGCCTCTCATTTCTCATATTTAACTATCAATTTGTACTGTATTTATATCTGTAGTAAGGTCTTTTAAGATTAAATATATACAGGAATACCCTGCATAGTATGGTTAATGCATGCACAGAAAGTACCATACTATGTGAATCCGTACTGAACAGGGAATATATATAATCAATACAAAAAGTAATTCATTCTCAGACATTAACAACATTATAAAAGTCAGACTTTTGCATTAATTTAAACTGGTTTTAATTGTGAAACAACTGCAAAGGTTAATAAAATGCCACCATTTTCTAAATTTCCTTTAAATATGTACGTAATAAAGTGCATTGCAAAAAAATTATTTTTGAAAAATACTTCAACAGTGATGTTTGAACACTTATTTTTCTTATCAGCATACAATTCTCAATAGAGGCGTACCAAAGGGGAGGGTGTCAGGGGCAATCGCCAGCCCCCTTTGAGCTAAAATTATTATTTTGATTATTTTTACATATTTAATTTCATTATTTTTATTTCATTAATTATTATTTTGATTATTTTTAAGTATCTAATTTACATATTCAATTAAATATTTTACATATTTAATTTCATGTGCCAATCGAAAAATGTTAGCTAGCTTTTTAGTGATTTTGTGTTTCATGAGTATTGTGTCATTTTTCATGACACCTGGCAACTGCAGTTTATCGATTTTTGTTTACATTCATTTAAATATTTAGTTTGTAAACTTTCTAAATTTTAATAATTTTAAGTATTGATTAAAACTTTGTGTGTATGAATGTGTGATCATGTGTGAAGGCCACTTGGTCTCAAACATGTAACTAATAAATGAAATGAAACATTATGCATGTTATTTTTAAAATTTGGTATTCAGTTTTTTTACACATTTTAAAATTGTTTCAAAGTTTTCATTTAATTTACAATTTTTCACATTGTATTGCACACACAATTTTGTTTGGATTTTTTATTTCATTATAAATGGACTTTAATGTTATGGTTTGTAATAATTCCTATTTCTATTTGTAACTTTGTAGAGTACTATTTGCAGGTGTCACAGGACTAAAGATATATAATGGACCTTTATAAATTTTTCAAAAGAAAAAATGCCAAAACTGACAGTGGTTCTACAGAGCATGATGATCAAAGTATTAATCCCAGTAAAATTGCTAGGTTACAACAGAATAAGAATGAAAGTGAAAAAATTTCAGAGCCGCTAGCTCTTGCCTCCCCTACTACTAAAAATCTAAAATGGCTTAGGATCCCAAAAACTCTTAATCCAGCCCTGAGAATAATTTTCTCTTATAAAGGTAACAGTCCAAGGAAATGCTTAATCTTGAAATTAGTACTTTCTTATTCTTATGTTAATACAAATCTGAGCATCCTAATTGCGGTTTGCATTGAATATTATGTTAATCAGATTTTTATCATAATTTTAATATTTTTTATAATATAATTTTTATATTTTTATTCATAGTGTGTTTCAGCAGTATCTAGTTAATCATCTCTAACTGAACAACAAGCGCATCATGAGCGTACGTACATAAAAATTTTCTCTCTCTATTTCAATTATACTTCTACGATTAGTTCCAAGTTGGCCCTGTATTTCTCTGTATCAGCAAATTGCATTTTCTAAGTCTCTTCGCACTTTCATTCTGTGCTCGATGTTAGGATCTCCATCCATAATTTTTTTCTTTAAGATCTTCACACACACACCAAAACATTTTTTCAAGTTCATCTGTGGAGAACTCCTTTGATGATTTCTGATCTTCATTTTCTGCTTTTGTCCTCTTCTTCTTCGAGCACACGCTGTTCTTCTAAATTGATGAGGTCATTATCACTAAGCTTTTCTGAACGTGATTCAAGCAGCTCTCGAACATTTGCAGAATCTAAATCTTCACCCATTTACATTTAACATGCATGCTTAGAAAAAAAAATGTTTACAAAACTGAAAAACCATACTGGAGTGAATCAGGACCAGTGCTGAACTGGGGTTTGGTGTTAAATTGTAATCCATACTATAGCGAATTCCATACTGATCAAATCCATACTATGCAGGGTATTTCTGTAGTCACAATTACATAATTTACTTCACATTCAGCTATAGGTTCATTTGTGTAGTCTAAACTAATGATACTTTTTAGTTATAATCTTTATAATTTAATTCTTTTATTCAGCTGTAAGTTCATTTGTGTACTCTAGTTAATTAATACTTTTTAATTATGACACTTATATACCGAGGGTACTCTATATTACTTAATTGTAATTAAGTACAAAATGAAACATTTCATCTTTTCATCATTCTGCAAAACCAGTACAGCTTAACCCTTAAATTGTAGTTATCAGAAAATCTGCCTACTGCTCTATGTACAAAAATTAAAAAATAAACACTTAAACACACATTATATACTTATAAAATTAAAGGTATGCATGCAGAAGAATGAAAAATGAAAAAATAAACCATTTATCTTTTGTTCAGCTGTGGTGTGGTGGTGTTGAAGTAAGACTGCTGACACAGTTTGTGAATGCCAATCTAAGCACGCAATTTAAAAAAATAAGGCGAGAAAATCTGTTCTCATATGAGGCATGTCACAGTTGCGTAAGTGGACTCATATGAGGTATGTCGCAGTTTAAGGGTTAAAGTGTAAGGGGTCAAATTAAATGAAATAAATATCAACAGTCCATTTAACAAGTGTATGTTCTACATTAAAATTATTGCAATACAGTACTTTAATAATTTTACTATTTATTTTTGTCATGAAAAAACTATTTATCTCATCATAAGTGGGAAACAATAATCATATATATATATATATATATATATATATATATATATATATATATATATATATATACACACACACAGAGGCAGGGCCACCAGCTTGACCTCCGTGTGAAGAGACCAACACACGAAACAACAAGGTTCATACATATACATACACACACATACATACATACATACATACAAAGGTGGGCAGGACCGAGTTCCAAAAGGACTGAACTCCAGGAACTCGGTCCTTTTTAAGGACCGTGAGTGGGAAAGTTGATCCTTTTCTCAGTGATGACCGAAATGAGGAGCGACGGTCCATTTTTAAGCAATTCCGGACGGTCCAGTCCGGATGGTCTTTTTTAGTGATTTTAGTGTGTTTAGTGATTATTTGAAGTTCTAAAGAAGATGGATCATTTCCTCCAGAAGACTCAGAAAGAGACAGACTGAACTGAAACTTGTTTCAACACCTGGAGGAGACGAAGAATCTACTGATGTTAGTGCTTGAAACCCTTCATCTTCAACAAGGACTCGTTCCCCAGCCCGGGTTTGGACTTGTTCATCAAGTTTAACACACCTATCCCATCCAGTGCCGCCGTGGAGAGGCTCTTCTCTTTGGGGAAGGACCATGACTCCAGATTTGAAAATATTTACTGGAGCACAGCTCTGAATTTACTTTTTTTCCCCTTACACCACTAGATAGGTTAATGATAGTAAACTCTTGAATTGACGACATACCAATTACAAATTGTTTTAGCTAAACATAATAATACAATAATGTACAGTTTATAACTCACCTTAAGTTTATTTATTCATTGCAGCAGCAACAGTGGACGATGTTAGACCTTGCATGTAGGCATTTGTTGTGAATTTACCACCATGTATGCTTGGCCACTGATCAATGGCTTTCTGTGTGATCATTACAGCAGATCTAGTGCCTGGAGCTGGACCCTCCTTCACAATTCTGCACAGCTTAGTCAAATGAGATGGCTTAATGGATCCTTTGTGTTCAACAATGTAACCAAGAATGGAGAATGTCCTTTCAGCTGGTGCTTCACTCCAGGCAGTTGATCCATCTTTATCAAAATGCTTTAATCTCTCTGTGATTCCTTTCCACAGCTGTTCTATATATTCTGTCAGCCAATTTATCACTGAGTCTTTTGTAAAACTACTTTCAGATCTGGTTCTGGATGGTCTAGCAACTTCAGCAACCTGGTAGTAATCAGAACGTTTCTTGATGTATTTGTAAACTTCATTTAGGATGTAATCCTCAGCTGTTAGTTCCTTTTGCTGCCCTGTGGTATCGTGCTTAAATTCAGAAACTACATCATTTGCATTTCCTCCATTAGCTAATTTGGAAATTGTTTCCATCACTCTTAACATAACAGTTTTCCCTCCTTTATAAAATATATTTTCTACAAATTCTGCACTAACTGTGGTTTTTTGAGCTACTTGCAACATAATCTTTGTTACATAGTGCCAAGTTCTATGTATTGATTTCCTAATTTCTTTCTCTTGTGGATGATAAAAAAAAAAAACAATTTTCCACAAATCTGTCAAATTGATCAAATTCGTAATTAACTATGTGAGTATCAGATTTGAGTTTTGGTCTCTTAAAACCAATGATATTGTCAAGAACCATATTGGTATAGTCAAGGCCTGATCTCAGATTTGAAGTGTGATTCTGAATAAAGTCTAAAAGCTCACTTAGTTTACAAATTTTCTTCAATGCATCAACGTGGGCTCTGTTCACAAGATGCATTAAGTCCCATCGAAATTTGAAATTTTCTCCAAACAACTTTTTCATTTCGTTTTTAAATGGCTCGTTGTCCAAAAAGCCCCATCTCCAACCATTCCAGATACCTTGGATTTAATTGCTTCTTCAGATAGTTTCAAGTGATTAGGAGACTTCAACACATCAAAAATTTCATTGGCCAAATAAACTCCTGATTTGCTGCGTACTAAATTTATCCCAGCAAGTTTTACAGTCTTATCTTCTTCACTCATAACTAATACAACTAGCATGCTTAATCCCAAAATTGTTCCAATGTCAGCTGTTATTGTTACTGAAGTTTGTTCTAAGAACCACTTTACAGTTTGTTCTTTAAGTTGATTATCTAATAGCTCAAATTGTCTCGCACGCATGTGTGCTATGATTCAAATTTCCAACCTCACAACCTGACCTATGTAATACAGCTAGAAGTACTGGATATAGAGCCCATGCAGTGTTTGTTTTCATTATGTAGTATAAGATGTTGCCACGTAAGTCTTCTATGCGTTTAGTAGTGTTCCGAGAAGATGTTTTCATCACTTCATAAACAGCAGCTCTTTGATGATGCTGAAGTTTAATTAAATGTCTCTTCAGGTGGGTTTTCAGATTTCTAAACCATCTCTCTTGATTTTCTCCTTGTTTGCATACATATGTTAAATCTTTAACATTGAAGTAACCTTTTATGTTAGAATGTTTGTCTGAAGCACATGCTTTGGGGTCTGTGCAAGCTATGCAATATAATGTAAACATTTTATCATCAGAAGCATCATCAATATTCTTGATTATCATCATCATCCTCAACAGCTATATCTACATCAGGCATATTAGTGTCACTATTTGCAATGTTTTCCATTATATCACTTGGTACTGAAAATGAATCATCAGCATGCCCTAGATCATCCTTTTCTACCAATTTGAATGTAGATTTGATCAAATCATTGTTCAGGATTTCTTGTATTGATTTACACTTGCTTAAATGGGCTATGGAAATGTCAAATTTGTTGCTTTTTGCTTTATTAGATTTGGATGCAACACTTGAACTTGAAGGCATATTTTGACTTCTCTTTATTAACCACAACAGCTTGGTGAGTTTCTTTTGTTAGGCGCAAAATTGCATTCAATGTCTTCTGGATTTGGGAATTTTCAAATTCCTCTAAAGCAGTTTTGTTAGTCTGATGCGCAGATTCCTCACTTACCTTTTGTTTCTTAGGTGGAGGAGAAGCACTTTCTTCAGTCTGTGAAACATCTAGTGAAAAAGTTTCATTTTCTAGATTAGCAGTTGATGAAGTTGGTTCATTTTTCTGAGGTCTAGCACTAGCACATTTTGTGAACAAACTAAATGACTGCTTTGCCATATCTCTTTGCTGCACTTCATCCTGGTATTTCTTTACTGCAATATCTAAGCTGTGGGCCCAAACTCTGGGACCTCTTGTATTGTAACAAATATTTTTTTTGGAATTAAAATGTTCCTCCCAGTTTTGCTTCTATGAATATTTGTTCTTGCATTGACCACAAAAGTAACCCCTTTTAACACCCTCACTTTTCTCTCCAACTTCTTCAGTATTAGGATCCATTATTGATTATTGACTACCTGAAAAAATACAAAATAAGTAAAAGTTAGTAAATATAGTATGGTAAAAGTGAGTAAAAGTAAGTAAATATAGTACAATGAAAGTAGGTAAAAGTAAGTGCTTTAAACTTAGTAAAAGTAAGGAAGAGTAAGTAAAAGTAGGTAAGTTAAAGTAAGTAAAAGTAAGTTTAAACTTAACTAAACTTTTCAATTCTAGAGTCATGGTGGATTACTTAAAACCGCACAAGTAATTATCTGGCCAATTTATCAAACCTGGCCAAGATCAATGGAACATAGTCCAATCCTGATAATTTTATATTAAAAAAATATACGTTTTAATAAAATTTTAATTATCAAAACATTGAAGCTTAACAAAAAATAAAAATAATTGTTAAATATGGAATTACCAACTAAACTTAAAATAACTAAATTTGTAATTTAAAAAAAAATTGGTTTGTACAAGAACGTATACGCAAAAAAATTGCATAACATCTAGCGGATGAACAAAACCCAAACCCAAATTTACTTTTTCTCATGGTCAAATTTACTGGAGCAATGCTCCCAAGATCCCAGGAATCTGGAGTCATGGGAAGGACATCCTCAAGCCGAAAAGGTCAGGGCTCAGTGACAGCCATTTTGAAATGCGAGTCTTCTTGAAGGGAAACTCAAGCATTTAACTTAACTTTTTTTTCATCATTTATGTATTGTATTAATTACAATTTACGTTAATAAACTTAAAGATTTTCTGTGTCTTTAATTTCATTTTTCATTTTAATCAAATTTTTCACTTATATTATATATAAGGACCAAGGACCGAGTCGTTCCTAGGTCCTATCTTCAGAAAAGATCGTGACCGGGACCGTCGGTCCCGTTTGAGGCAAGGACCGGGACCGTCGGTCCTTTTTGAGGCCTGGGTGCCCACCTTTGCATACACACACATACATATATACACATACATACATATACATACACACATATATACACATACATACACACATATACATATATATATACAATTATACATATATATACATATATATATGTAAAAAATGAACAATGAATAATCAATATTCATTTTTTACATAAGAACCAAAATTGCTTAACGCGAGTTTGGATAATAATTTTACTTGTAGCTTCCTATTTTTGTTCGTGTCACAACCCTACGATCTACCATATCTATGGTTTAGTCGTATCCATTTTCCATTTGTTATAGAAGTTATTATAATTAATTATGATTGTCCTGCATCTCACCCTCGACCCTAGATTATACATACACATTGCATATAAGAGGATTGGAACCCGTAGTTGTGCTTCTTAGTCCTTGATACCCACTCTGTCTTTAATTCGTTTCTTTTAGGTCCTCCCAAATAATGACTTACAGTTATACTGTACGTATGACAATGTGAATAACTATGAAGTCATAAAGTAACTTAATTCTCTTCACGTTTTCCATACCTTGAACATTGAATCACGTGTTTAGTATTTGAACATCTTCCGTATTGAATGTATGGTAAATTCTTTAATAATAATAATAATAATAATAAAAAAGAAAAACTTCATTCTCTATACATCATTATTTATGTTGTTTCCTACCTATTGTCTACTGATACCTATCAGTCCATATTTTACACGTGTCTATATTACGCACACAACCTATTCTGTTACTTACATGTAAAATACGTCCACATGTATTTTTTTATTTTTTATTTTAAGTGTGTTCACCCCTCACAAGATATTCATAAATGCTTGGGTAAGTAAGTGGTCGAATTCGCGAATCACAGCAAAATCGAACGTTTCTAAGATAAACAAAATCTTTCGCTCTGATCCAAATTTATAACATATTATAATATAATGTAACATGTTATATTGTATATAAATTATCTTGTATGTACTCATGTACTTGTGTTATGCTAATAACCATATATAATAACCATATATAATAACCATATATAATAACCATATATAATAACCATATATAATAACCATATATAATAACCATATATAATAACCATATATAATAACCATATATAATAACCATATATAATAACCATATATAATAACCATATATAATAACCATATATAATACCATATATAATAACCATATATAATAACCATATATAATAACCATATATAATAACCATATATAATAACCATATATAATAACCATATATAATAATCATATATAAATATATAAAAACACTAAGAATGGTAAACGACGTAATGTACTTCAATGAAACTGTAATTGAATGTAATGACTTTATATATAATGTAAGAATGTACTTTAATAGAACTGTAAGGGACAATCATAAGTGAATGGGAAGTAATCCATAATCGCAATCATAATAAACCCAAATGAAAATGTACTCAGTCGTGTACTTAATTGTACTTATGTACTACTATGAAATGATATCACCTTCAGAAATGAAGACATGGCAAAAAAAAAAACGATTAGTTTTATTTTTATTTTTTAAAATTTTTATTTGGAATCTTTGAAACATCTGATCGTGTTTAAAAGGGGGGAAACTTAACCTCCAACTGCCATCCCCCAACATTCAGGCTTATATTATACATGTATTTGTAAAATGAACGACACTTCATTACGGCTCTCTGCTTTGGTCACTGCTACAAGACTCCCTTGTTAGCAGCTTCACTGCGGGGAGGGGGCAGAGGCCCCTTGCCGCCTCAATTTTTTTAGATTCCGGCCTGAGCCATGGTCGAAAGAGGTCGAACCTCTACCCCTGTAAAATTCAGACCACTACCTGTAAATTTTTAAGAAAAAAATTACAGTAAGAGAAACTTTTTATTTTCCCCCTCGAGTTGGGCTATCTTCAGAGGAACTTAGTCAGTAAAGTCGATAAGTTATAAAAGAAAAGTCGATAATTTTAGTCTCAGAGAAAGTATCAGAGTATTATAGCAAGAGAAGAATTAATAACTGTCGACCCCATAAAGCGAGAGAGAAGAATTAGAATGTTATAGAAGAAATATCCATTGCTGCCTCCTAACCAGAACCCCCCGTCGATTCTGAACCACCCGAGGGCCATAGACGGAGGGGTTAACATTGTGGCGACCCTATAGCCAGGATAAACACATCGAAGAAGCAAGAGTTTAAACATTTAGAGACCCTACTACCAAGTTTTTAAGAAGATTTTAAGAGGAGGATTTTAACAAGTGGCCACTCTTTGGCAAAGATAGAATTACCCTGCATCAGGATAAAACCAGTTGACCGGCGTGTCACGACTTCTTGTTCGTAACATCCACCCTTGAACCGGTGTGTCACGACTCAAAGTTCTCCATGCCTAGTTTTCATCCAAGAAGAAGTAGCCAGCAAGACGTCTTCAGGACATGACACCCCCACTAAGGCCGGCATTTTTTCATCAATGTTTCTCCGCGCCCTTAGGATCGCCAGTCCGGAATACATCGATGCCGAATTGGAAAAAATCAACGGTATTGGAAGTGATGTGTTATCCATCTGCATTTATGGAATCTTGTCTCAACAAGGCAAAACGAACTTTCTATCGTGTCAATAATAACACTCGTACTTTGTCAAAAAATATTTTAGTACTTCCATTTTTCCCGGGCTTTTTAGGCATTGCTAATGTACTTAAACTTTTGGATATTAATGTAGTATTTTCATATAACAATATTGTGAAAAATATCAGTAAAAAATAGCCCTACCAATAATTCAGGCATTATCTATAAAATTGGGTGTAAACAATGTGATTCCTTTTACATAGGTCAGACGGGAAAGGATTTGCACACACGTATAAAACAGCATCAATATTCCGTTAGAACAGGGCAGTTGTCCAGTGCTCTTTTTGTCCATTTGTCAGTTATATCCCACTGTATTGATTGGAATAATGCTTCAGTGTTATTTCACTCTAGCAACATTGTTAACATAAATATTCTTGAGTCTGCCATTATCCAACTTTCAAATAACTTCAACATAAGCAAAGGTCTTTTTCAACTCGATCCTGTTGTTTTGAATTACTTCAAAACAGATTTAGATAAAAAGGGTAGGACGCTAAATCTTTGGTAAACTTGTATGCCACTTTATTAACTTTTAATCTTCATTTTATTTTTATATATATCGAAACTTGACTACAAAAGGCAAAGTGTTAAAACCCGGGCAGATTTCTAGTATAAATTTGTATTTTTATAATTCATTTGATCTTGTGCTAAAAATCGATATTTTTCCTTACAAATCTGTATGCCTCTTTGTTAATCCTTTAATTTTTAATTTTTATTTTTACTTCTCCGTTTATTGCAAATATATATATATATATTAGGGTGGTCCAAATCCATAGGGGGAAATTTCAAAATTGTCTTAGTCTCCACAAGTGTGGTTTTTGTCCATTTAGTGTCCACATGGTCTGTGCAAATTTGCAGCGTGATTGGTGAATATTTAGAGGTCGCCCCACTCTGAATATATATATTATATAATGTACTTTTTCTTCCGTAGGTCCGATGGCTCAAACTCGATCAATTCCAAAAGTTTGGCTTCTAGGGATGGCAACTGGAACTTTATCCACGTCAAGGCTCCCTACATGCCTTGACGCCCTCCTCTTCGGGCAATACTACCACATCAATCAAAAGCAAACCACCTCCGACAGTCTGAACCAGGCATGCCAGAGGGTGATTGAAGTCTGGACCCGAGCACGGATCCCAACTCAACGGATCGACTCCTGTGTCCGTAAGCTTTCAAAGCTTTTAGACCGCTACAAAACACTCAAGAAGCACAGGACCAGGCAACGTGCCAGCGATAGAATGAATGAAGACATCTTCAAAGCGGACATCCAGGAACTGTTTGACATCGCAACCAGTGATGCCATGAGCACAATCGTCAACGTTGAGGACCGAAATTTCCTGTCCATGCAGCGCAAGGACGTCAATTCTTGCAGCATGGCTGGCATTGATAAGGAAATGACTACACAAAAGACAGAAAGCGATCCAGAATGGAGAAGGAAGCCAAGAGGAAGGCAAGGCATGAAGCAACACAGAAAGATTTGGAAGAAGCAGGAGTGTCATCAATTGATCTTTCCTCTTCTTCTTCTTCTTCCCTTTTTTCGCAAGACGACGACGACTATAGACCATCGGTTCCGATTCCTTCTTCGTGAAGCTCCAGCACCAAAGCGTCCCAAGAACAAGGTTACGAACATTTTCCAATCTCCAGAAGTCATTGGAGCAATGGATCGCACCAATCTTTCTGACCGGAATGCTGTTTTCGTAACTGAGCTGTATTACAGGCCGCGGGGCATGATCTGTCTGGGATGACGTGCTCTCGGAGCTCTATTCATCGCTACAGAGAAAGTGGGCGAGAACAGGCAGCTCGAGAAGACCTAGAATCATTCTCTCTAGAAGACCCTGTCCTTCTCCATTGGGACGGAAAGCTTCTCCCCGGCATTGAAGGGAAGACGACGAATGTGCATCGGATAGCAATCCTTATAACATTCAATGGACAGGAGAAGCTGCTTGGTGTCCCAAAGATGAAACAAGGAACTGGAGAAGCACAGGCCCAGGCATGCCTTCAAACTATGAAATTATGGAACGTGGAACAGCATGTGAGAGGTCTCGTCTTCAATACCACTGCGTCAAACACGGGTTTACATCGCGGAGCCTGTGTCAGGATTGAAGAAGCATTGGGTCACGAGCTAGTTTGGATCGGTTGTCGACATCATATACTTGAAGTCGTACTTGCTGATGTCTTTGCTCAATATTTGGCTCAACAGGAAGTCCTGAAACAGGCCTTTTTAAGCGATTTCAAAAGGAATGGCCATCTCTCTCCCACGAAGCATTTGTCTCAGCATCGGACAGCTTGTTCGAGAACCCTCAACTCCAAGAGATGAGAAAAGAGATGCTCACTTACTTACCTAACGCTCTTCAGGGAAGCCAACCTCGTGACGACTACAAGGAGTTCCTTGAACTATCTTTGCTCTTCCTGGGGGAAAGACTGGTGGTCAACTCTTTATCCGAGCTCCGGGTCCCATGCACCACGCGAGATGGATGGCGAAGGCGATTTATGCGCTCAAAATCTACCTCTTTCACTATCAATTCAAGCTCACAGCACGCGAAGAACGAAACGTGACTCAGCTGGCTTTATTTGTCAGTCTGATTTACGTCAAGTACTGGCATGAAGCGCCAATGGGGACACAAGCTCCTCTCAATGATCTCAAAATGCTGCATCTTCTGGAAAAATATCCACACGGAGGAGCTGCACAAGCGACGAAGACAGCTCTAAGACGCCACCTGTGGTACTTGTCGGAGCATCTGATTGGACTGGCCTTCTTCGATAATAGGATCGATCCTGATACCAAAAGGAGAATGGTTCAACACCTCCAACATCCCCAAAAGAATGGCTGCCCCCGACGAATCGACATGGCGGAAGCTGGTGTTGAAAATGATGTGGCATCCTTCGTCACGAAAAGGACATTGACCCTCTTTGATGCCTTGAAAGTTGGAGGTAAGGAGGAAGCGCGCCAGTTACTTCAAAAAGATCCACGGGAATGGCCAAATGACAAGAACTACAGGGAACTTAGAGATCGCGCCTTAAAGATGAAAGTCATCAATGATGCTGCCGAGCGAGGTATTGCTCTCGCACAACGCTACAATGACACTTTGACACGAAACGAGGACCAGAAGCAGTACCTCCTACAACTCGTAGCCGCCCACCGAAAACAGATACCAATACCATCCAAGGCGACTCTGATGCAGAAGAAATAATGAAGATACACCCATTATCATGTCCTATTGTCTTACTGTTTTCTTTCATATTCTTTGAGAACCAAAAAAAATTTAGTTTTTCAGTTGTCTATATATTTTCCCAAATTTTCAAAAGGGGGCAAGTGGGGCGACCCCTAAATATTAACCAAATAACGTGAAACTTTGCACAAATACTGTCCACACCAAGAGGCATAAAACCAACCTTGTGGAGAGAACTTAGTCGATGCTTTAACTTTTTGGACCACCCTATATATATATATATATATATATACAGGGTGGGCGGAAAGTAGCTGCCTATTTTGGATTGGTAAAAAAATACGTATATTATCCATTTATTTCAGAAGAAATATGAAAAGGTAGGCATACATGGTAGGTTTTCTCTAAAATTCAATGTGGGCTCCAACTCTTTCCACCAGCTTCTGGAACCGCCCAGGAATGGCGTCCAGACTTTAGCAGGAACTCCGGCGGGATGGAGGACATGACTTCCCGAATTCGGTCCTCCAGTTCTTCCAATGTCCTCGGTTTGGTGCGGTAGACTTCTTCCTTTACCCACCCCCAAAGAAAGAAGTCGCACGGTGTCAAGTTGGGGCTCCTGGCTGGCCATTGATGTGGACCACGACGACCCATCCAACGCCCAGGGAAGTGGGCATCCAGCCACTCACGGACAACAAGAGCGAAGTGCGGAGGGGCGCCATCTTGCATAAATATCAGATCGTCGATGTTCTCCCATGTGCTGACAACCGGCCAGACCTCGTTTCGCAACATAGCAAGGTACCGCTCAGCATTCATGGTGTTGCGCAGAAGGAACGGGCCCACAACCTGATCTGAGGTCATACCACACCACACTGTTACACTGAACCGATTCTGCCGTTTTTCAGCGGTAACCATGGGATCCTCTCCTGCCCAGTAGTGGCAATTGTGGCGGTTGACAAAGCCTCCGACGTGGAACACCGCCTCGTCGCTCCAGAGGATGTTGTGGAAGAGATGGGGCCAGTCTTCATGCCAAGCCAGCATGATTTCCCCGAACTCCATGCGAATGTCGCAGTCCTCGTCCGAGAGAGATTGGCAGTAATGCGGCTTCCACGCACGCCAGTTCAGCTCCTTCAGCACAGTTCGCACTGAGTAGCAGGAGAGTCCACTTTCCCGAGCTGCCTGGCGAGTTGACTTTCGTGGACTCCGTGCGAACATTTCCTGAACTGCCTGCACCGTCTCCTGGGCCCTGGATGTCGAAGGGCGACCACATCTTCGAACATCTGCCACAGACCCCGTGGTCATGAGCTTCGAGTGGCAGTTCTTGATTGTTTTCGGGTCCACTTGGGCACGTGGTCCGTGAATGGCCCGCCACCATCTTTGAACTCGAACGACAGATTGCCAAACTTCGTACCGTGCCGCCAACTGGGCACGCTCCTGCAGTGTTAAACGCTCAGCCATGTTACCCTTCAATCTGAAATGAAAAAAAAAAATGAACGTTACAATTGTACCACTTTAGAGAGAACACCATAACAATATAACAATACAAT
The DNA here is from genome assembly GCA_023014485.1 of Bathynomus jamesi. Lineage (NCBI taxonomy): Eukaryota > Metazoa > Arthropoda > Malacostraca > Isopoda > Cirolanidae > Bathynomus > Bathynomus jamesi. The sequence goes on from JAJOZX010001456.1 coordinate 852,026, forward strand.
CACAATTTATACATAATTTATATGTAATTTAAATTAGGGAGCTACTTTCCGCCCACCCTGTACAGTGTGACAGTGTGACAGTGTGACAGTTGCCCCAACTTTGTCCTACAATGCTGTTCAAAATTTTGGTGTTGCATATTGACATAAAAAATACCCACGTGCAATTTTTTGAAGATTCATGCATATTCGAGTGAGCACCAGCAATTTGGAAAATAGCGATTTTGCTTATACGGCATACGCGCCTATATATGAGATTACACAACCATCATAAGGGATATTAACACAAATCATTTGCCTGTCTTAATTAAAAGCTGTTATCACTAACACAAAAAAGTTAATCATTTTTATTCTCTCATGGTACATTAAGGGGTTTTATCATATATTCACAAGGTATTATTTCTCTAGAGCAAGAAACCATGATTTCTGTTCGGAAACAGATGATCGTTTGCGCTGATTAGGAACGCGGAGTCTGTCATTTTCAACTACTTGAAGGACTTCTTGAAAGCGCTCCTCATCCCTGGCAACATTAAGAAAGTCATGGCAAAGTTTTACACCACGCTCTGCAGCCTCATTGACGACCTGAAGCTTGTCCACAACCCGTTCCATGTTCAGGTAGTCGTCATGATCCGCCCATTCACTGGCTGGACTGTGGAGAAACTGATAGGGCATGCCTAAAATGGTGAAGAACCGGCTTGAGTCAGGCCCAATTAGGTCCACCAGGACAGTGCCACTTTCTGGGACAGGGGGAAGACATAGCTTTCCATAGCCCCCATGATTGAGCCCCACTCTCTTAGTAACTTCAGTGCCTTCATGGCAAAGAAGGGCCTTCCTCATCTCCTCTTTTGTCCTTTCTTGTACTTGGGACGAGAACAAAGCCAGTGGGGCCAACTCCTCAGTTAGGTACCAAGTGTGTCTACCGAGTGCCACACGTGCTTTGTCAACTATTGTGGCATCATATGGGGCAAATTCAGCCAAGGTTTCGACCAAATTCAAGTCATTCAGTGGCGCACTTGCTGGAACGGGGCAAACAATTCACCATGGGACATAAACAGACTGTGAACACAGCAAACAGTTCTAACTTGCTGATTTGACTTAGTCACAACCTCGGCTTTGGGAAACTGCTTTGATCTGGCCTGACAAAAGAACAATCTTGAGGGTATAGAGCAGTTTAGCCATCCACCTTGCTTTGTGAAGTGCGCCGGGGTAGACCATTGTGAAGTTCACTGGCTCGGATCCTTTAGTTACAAGCAGCAGACAAAGCTCTACCAGCTCCTTGTAGTCGCCACGTGTAAATGGTTGGGCTAGAGATTCACGGAAGTAGTCAGTCATCTCCTGCTGGCGCTCCTCAAACACTTCAGGCATTGCGGGGTAGTAGTATTTCTTTTTTTCATTGTACGCCAGTTGAGAGAAATGGTTCTTGAACCTAGAAATGCAATTATTGGGATTATTGTATTTCGTACTAATCTATATTATTATTTTAGGGGTATTAAGATTGATATGATCGATCATTTGCTTGGTGTTAGTATATCTTATAAGTCTAATAAAAGAAATTCCACTAAATTTGTTCATTAGATAATAATATTCCTTGTTATTTTGTAAAGCTTATGACTCACCTCTGGAAAACCATTATGTTTGGACTTGAAGAGCCCTCCACTTTCAAGCAATCCCAGCAAACACCTAGGATGACTTCGCCCACATGCCTGCAACAGGCGCACCAGAATACGGCACGCTCTAATTCCTTTTGGAGGGAGACGCAAGCAGCTGTTTTTTGTCCTGAAAAAAAAAATGTAATTGTAGTTTAAGGCCACCATTTCAGGCACGTGCTTTTTGCAGATTTCTGTTAAATCATTCACTGTATTTTGGTATTAATGTCATGATAAATTCACGCTGATGTTTGAAATAGGTTTACCTGTATTGGATGAAGTTGTGTCGAAAACCATACCAACGACATTCTGTTCACACTCCCAATCGACCAGAAGTTGTTTGGTTGCTGTTGATATCAAGTCTCCTTGAACCAGGCCAGCTTTTTGGGTCAAATGCGGAAGAGGTGGGAGTCCAAGAAGCTTTGTGCCATTGACAGCAGACACAAGAATGGGCAGGCGGTCATGTGCTATTTTTACACTTATTTATGAAGTTCATAAGCTGAAATAGCAATACTTGCTGGTACGACGGTGCTAGCTCAAACATGCACCAATCTCCAAGAAAATTTACAGGGGTGTTTCCTAGATAAATACACAACACAAACTTTGAACAGCATTGTAGGACCATTTTTTGATTTTTGGAGGGCAACGGTCACACCCTACTGTGTGTATATATATATATATATATATGTTTGTTATTTATTTATTTATTTTTTTCTTTCTGTAACCTATATATAGGCCGTAACCTTTTATGTACTTCAGTGTTCCTGAGGATGTCATTAGACGAAAGCACTTGAGCACCGTTGTGTGTTTCCTTCCCTTCGTGGTTTTATTCATCATAAATATTTTTCACGTGTTTACTTTCGTGAAATAATTTTCATATATAATATATATACATATATACACATATATATACATATACATATATATACATATATATACACATACATACATATACATATATATACACATACATACATATACATGTATATATACATTATATATGTACCGTATATATACATATATATATGTACCGTATATATACATATATATATGTACCGTATATATACATATATATATGTACCGTATATATACATATATATATGTACCGTATATATACATATATATATGTACCGTATATATACATATATATATGTTACCGTTATATATATATGTACTGTAATTATATACTCTATATGTACCGTATTATATACATATATATGTACCGTATCTATATACATATATATATGTACATATATATCATATACATATGTACCGTATATATACATATACATGTAGTATATATCATCCCCGCAAGGGGTTTCTAAGCTCGTG
>JAJOZX010001456.1:867500-877500 GCA_023014485.1 Bathynomus jamesi
AACTGCATTTTGTGGCATAATTCGAAAATGTTGCGTTCGCCCCTTCTCCACCGAACGCGTCATATACATATACATACACACATATATATATATATATACATATACACATATATACATATACATATACACATACAGCCTTGGTCAGAATTATTAGGCACCTTTAAAATTCTAAGTAAAAATATATGTTAGTGCAATAAAGGATATAAAAACAATGATATACCTGTTACTTTTAATTATTTACATTAATTTCAATACCTGCTATGTCTGCCTTTGGCCTTAATTACCGCCTTTATTCTGTTTGCCATATTGCTCACTACAGTAAGTTGTTGCATACTGAGCTTGGCAGTTTATTCCATTCCTGCTGTATAATGTTCTTCAGTTCACTTTTAGAGGTGCATCTGTGCTTCCTGATACTCTTCCCGAGATGGGCCCACAGTTGTTCGATGGGATTTAGGTCTGGTGATTGAGGGGGCCAATCCATGACTCTGATATTATTCTGCTCGAACCAATTTTTGCTGTGACGAGAAGTGTGGCACCTAGCGTTGTCTTGTTGGAAGATGACACCTTCAGGGACATTATTGTTGAAGATTTTGGCTACTGAGCGCTCATATACTTGATCCAGCACGGTGGTGTACTTAGAGTTCATCCTGCAGTCACAGATTTTCAACATTCCAGTCCCTGCCAGAGCCATGCAACCACACACCATGATGCTACCCCCTCCGAACTTCACAGTAGGTACCACGCATTCAGCATGGTATGCTTCACCTGCTCTTCGGCGAACATAAACGGCACCAGGGGTCCCGAAAATCTGACAAAAAAGTAGGATAAATGAATTGTTTTACCATAATGGTTGTAACGCATTTAAATGCATTTCTATACAATGTAACAATATAAATAAGTAACAACTATGAATGTGTGTCTTACCTCGAAGTTAATTTCATCGGACCAGATCACTTTAGCCCACATTAGACGCTTCTTTCGGTTGACCTCAGACAGAAACGGCTTTTTCCTGGGCTTCCATCCTTTGAGGCCTTTTTCTGCAAGCCTTCTTCCAGCGGTATGACTGGAGATGGACTTCTCAGTTCTTGACTGAAAGGCTGCAGCGACGTCCGAGGATGATTTCTTATGATCTGTGATGCTAATTCTTTTCAGCAGCTGGTCTTCTCGGGCCGTTGACGACCTTTTCCTACCTTGCCCTGCCCTATTCTTGTAAGACTTGGTTTCCTTGTACCTTTTTAACGTTGTCTGTACTGCACATCTTGAGCATTTCATTTGTTTTGCAATCTTAACCTGGGATAGTCCTTGCGAATGTAATAAGACTATTTGGGCCCAGTCACCTTCTGAAAGTAGCTTACCCCTCGCCATTATTGTAGCAACTACTTTTGTAAACAAATAGAACGTGTGATATTAGGTCATTTCTCCTCCTTAACTTGCTTACATTTGTATTATCTTCGTTTTACATCTCAAATTTCCTGAAAAACAAATAAATGTATGTTATGTTCGTTATTCTTGATAGCTTATCAAAAGCATTAAAGTTTCAATTAAACACTAAAACAACACATTTGAAATTATTAAACGAATTAATATATAGTTTAAAACAAAAAAAGAAGGGGTGCCTAATAATTCTGACCAAGGCTGTATATATATATATATATATATATACACTATATGATCAAAAGTATTCGGACACCGCATGGTTTTGGGAAAAATGGTTTTATTATGGCATTTAGTAACCAGTAGGTCCACCCTTTGCTTTTATTACAGCGTCAACACGTCGAGGCATACTTTCCACCAGTTTTCGGTAAGTCTGTGCAGGAATGGCTCGCCATTCCTCTTGCAGAGCTGATGCAAGAGATGCAAGTGAAGCCGGGGCGTGGTGTGCGGTTTCGTATCCGTCGCTCCAGTTCGTCCCACATGTGCTCGATTGGGTTGAGATCGGGGCTCTGAGCAGGCCAGTCTAACAAACCCACCTTATTTTCACGAAACCAGTCCTGCACACGCCTTGCAGTATGGCAGGGAGCTCGATCCTGTTGAAACAAACAATGGCCATCTCCGTAGTATCCCCACAGTGTAGGGAGGGCCGAATTGTCCAGAACGTCGAGATAAACGTCAGCGTTCATGGTAGTGGGTATAACAACCAACGGGCCGAGCCCTAGCCAGGAAAAACAACCCCATACCATGATGGACCCTCCACCGAACTTCACCGTTGGACGTACACAGTCAGGAAGAAGCCGTTCTCCGGGCTGTCGCCACACCCAAACACGCCCATCAGACTGGAAGAGTGAATACCGCGACTCGTCGCTCCAAAGAACAGTTTTCCAGTCCTCCACGGTCCAGGAACGACGGGACACACACCAGGCCAAACGACGCGTGGCATTAACTTTTGTAATCAGTGGCTTGTGTACAGCTGCTCTACCATAATAACCGAGTCTGTGCATCTCTCTGCGGATAGTTACAGTACTAACGGAGGTACCGGATGCTCTTCCTACCTCCTCAGCGATGGAAGTGGCAGAGGACGTGCGGGACTTCTTGACATGTCGTACCAGACTACTACTATCACATTCCGTCAGTTTGCGTGGTCGTCCGGAACGTTTTTTCGCGTTAGTTGCACCGTCGTGCTTCCATCTCATGATAACATCCGCTACAGTCGACTTTGGTATATCCTGTTTGGCTGCAATGTTTCGTATAGAAACGTTACTTAAATAACATCCGATGATGAGTCCACGTTGGAACTCGGAGAGTTCACGTCCGCGCGGCATGGCTTCACAACAGTTACTGATAACTTAACAGAACACCTCAGCATTATAGTTTCGCCATGCTTTTTCCCAGCATACCTTTCGGCGAAGGTGATATTTGCAGAAATGCGGATTTTCCGGGGTTGTCCGAATACTTTTGATCATATAGTGTATATATATATATATATATATATATTAGGGTGTCTCTTATTTTCGAAGTGTTGATTTTTTTAGGTTGCGCCCCCTCAACCAGTTCCATTGGTTGAGAAAACATCACTTATAAAAATGTTTTTGGATTGAACAATATTTAGAGGTCGCCCCCGCTTATTAAAATTCATAAAATATAGCTATTATTTATGCAATTAATATTTGAAATTACTAGCAGTTGTCAAGTATACTAAACATATGTTTTTAATTAATTAATCATCATATTTATGATGAATTCAATTAAATGAATATATTAGAGATAATTGTCAAGTTTGTAGCTGAAAATATTGCTTGATAAGACAAGATCCACCTGCTTAAACATGTTTCATCAAGAATGCTCCAGATTATGTTGCAATTGTTTATTTGTCATCATTCAGTGTTCTGCTGTCATAAGTAAAAGGTGTGTAACTGTGTATCACTATACTTCTTTTTTGCTATTATCAGAAAATAAACTGTTATTTATATTTTTCACAATTATTTATACTGATTTTGTTATTAGTGTTTGAAAAAAATTTAATGAATTTAATGAAAAAATTAGAATTTATGCTCTTATACACATATTATGAAGTTTTAAACAATGTTGCTATTTGTCACAAAGAATTTAATTTAGTTCAATGGAAATTTTACCTGACATGTGTTTCATGATCTGTGTTTCTATCAGTGGCGTCACTAGAGGGGTGCAGGGGGTTTTTGTGCAGTGTTTGAGCAGAAATTTATTATTTTTTATAAAAATATCCCTGTAGTTAGTTATAACAACAAAAACATTTTTCGTAAGCCCAGCTTACATGTATCAATATACCTACAAGGCTAAAACTCTATGCTAATTTACTTTTTGAACCTTCTAATGCGCTCCGGTCAGAGCTGTCATTATTACCCAATTACAATGACGCTTGGAATCACGTGGTTTCGTCTGCACGCTCTACAAGCACGCGCTGTTGTTTTCGTTGCTGCTGGTGTTTTTATAGTCGCTGATTTTGTCAAATTTTCTGTTGTTTTAGCTACAATATTGTGGTAATTAGTATTTGTGAACCTATATCAATAACTTTTTTGAGAATGAAGTAGTAATTAAAGGAAAAGAAGGAGAAAAATAAAAAAAGGCTTCCGCTCAGTTGTTGCAGCCTCTGTCTTTATGATGTTGCAGCCTCAAATTTGAGTATATTTCCATATGCATTTGTCTACAACTTCTACATTATTTGGGCCGTTATTGATTATGCAAACCTAATCCATTAATGTATCTCATGTAACGGTAAAGTTTAACGTTAAAATGAACATAATTTTGATGTAGTTCTTAAACGTTTTTACTTCGAATTCTAGTTTCCTTACCGAATTTTCACTTTAACCACAAAAAGGTCGTCCTGGCTCAATCGGTGGTGTGGACACTGTACATCTTCACCACACAAAAAATGCAGTCAAACGGTTGGAAGCTGAGGCAGAGAGAAAAAGAAAGTCAGAATCTTTGATGGAGGCGTCTACTAGTCAAGTTGTACTGGCTTCTTCCACATCTTCCAGCAACACTGATGAAAGTGAGAATGAGGAGGAGCCCAAAGGAGCTTGTGCTTTACCAAAATCTAAGAAAAAACGAGGCATGAAAAACATCATGACTATTCAGATGTCTGCTGCCCTGGATCGTACACAAATTTCCTCTAGAAAGGCAACATTTATCCTCGCAGAGGCAGCTAAAAGCTTTGGTTTGGATGCTTCAGATTACAACATAAACCAACATTCTATCCATCGCCTTCGAAATAAGAACCGAGCTCGTCATGCTAAAGAACTTAAGGAGCATTTCCATGGAGAATGTTCTGACAGTCCACTGGGATGGCAAGATGATGGAGGACCTCACCTCGCACAAGCACATTGATCGTCTCCCAGTACTTGTGTCAGGACCTGGTGTTGAACAGCTGCTTGGTGTCCCCAAAATCCCAAACTCAACTGGAGAAGCACAAGCTGAAGCCGTCTTTAACTGCCTGAATGAATGGGGAATTACAGAGAGAGTAAAAGCAATTTGTTTCGATACAACAGCTTCAAACACGGGTCAATATAGTGGAGCCTGTGCTCTCATCGAAGCAAAATTGGGACATGATGTTTTGTACTTGCCTTGTAGACACCATGTTTTAGATTTATTGTTGGGAGCTGCATTTGAAGCAACATTGGGATCTACATCAACTGGTCCAGAGATATTGATCTTTAAGCATTTTCGTGACAATTGGACTTCTGTTGATCAAAGCCAGTTCCAAACAGGTGAGACAGACACGATTACTAAAGAAGCAATTATCCAGTAAAACTGAACTAATTCAGTTTGCTAGATCCCAGGCACCTATGCTACGGGATGACTATCAAGAACATTTGGATCTGTCCATTATCTTTCTGGGAGGTGTCCCCAATAAAGGCATCAAGTTTCGTGCACCAGGTGCCATGCATCGAGCTCGCTGGATGTCCAAAACGCTCTATTCTATCAAGATGTGGCTTTTTCGAAACCAGTTCAAGATGACTAAGACTGAAGAACGAGGAATTCGAGATCTTTCCCTTTTTTCTGTTCTCATCTATATGAAGGCTTGGACAACATCCTCACTCCCTATTGAAACCCCATTTAATGACTGGCTCCTTATGAGGTCATTGATTAATTATCCTAACAAAAAGATTTCTGATGCAACTAAAAAAAAGCTCTCTAACCACTTATGGTACCTGTCTGAAGAAGCAGTTGGTCTTGCTTTCTTTGATGAGCGAATTACTACAGATGTAAAGAAACGCATGGTAAAGGCATTAGAAGATGAGTCCACTGATAGACCACCCAAGCGTCCTCGGATTCCTTAATCGACCTTCTGCTCTGGTGAAGGACTACACCAACTTGTTACAAGAAATACTAGAGAATTCTTTACTAAGCTGAATTTGCCAGAAGGATTTCTGAACAAGGCACCCAGCACTTGGACATCCAACTGTGAATATTTAAGGGCCAGAGCTATTGTTGCAGCTCTATCTGTTGTAAATGACCGGGCAGAACGTGCAGTAGCTTTAGTTCAAGAGCTGAATAAGAAATTGACAGTGGGGGAAGAGCAGCTCCAGTTCCTGCTCCAAATTGTTGCAAAACACCGCCAGAGTCACCCAGTTCCATCAAAAACTGTTCTTCTCAAAAAATAACCATCAATGAGGTCGCACCTTAAAATACACCATATTGTATAATCATTGTATATTAAATAAATGTTGTATAAGGAAATAATGCTAATTAAAGTAATTAAAGTATGTAAATAGCACTGGCATTTTGAATTTATCTCTATATAATAAACTAATGTTTTTTTTTTGTAGCAATGAAGCATTGCTGATTGTATATAAAAAAAGAGCCAGGAAGGATTTTGGATAGGAGAAAAAGGATTGGGATAAAGAAGGATTGAGGACCAAAGGATGGATTATAACAACATCAAGGATAGGTTAGAAAAGGATCAATGATAAATAAGAAGGCCTATACTTATAAAAATGAATCAAACTAAAAAAAGAAGGAAGGAATTATGTGTATAATGAGCATAATCATATGTCAGGACCTATTATGCCATGGTCACCATTTTTATTAGCCGGGGGCGACCCCTAAATATGAGCCAATTTGTGTCAAACTTTCAAGTTTTAGTTTTTATGCTAAATGGAACTATTTTAGGGGGTGCAGATAAAATAATTCAACATTTCAATGTTTGACTACCCAATAAGAGACACCCTAATATATATATATATATATATATATATATATATATATATATATATATATATATATACATATATATACATATACACACACATACATATATACATACACACATATACACACACACACATATACACACGCACACATATACACACGCACACATATACACACGCACACATATACACACGCACACATATACACACACACACACATATATATATATTATATATATATACATATACACATATATATATACATATACACATATATATATACACACATATATATATATATATACATATATACACACACACACACACATATATATATATATATATATATATACAGGGTGGGCGGAAAGTAGCTCCCTATTTTGGATTGGTAAAAAAATACGTATATTATCCATTTATTTCAGAAGAAATAATATGAAAAGGTAGGCATACATGGTAGGTTTTCTCTAAAATTCAATGTGGGCTCCAACTCTTTCCACCAGCTTCTGGAGCCGCCCAGGAATGGCGTCCACTGACTTTAGCAGGAACTCCGGCTGGATGGAGGACATGACTTCCCGAATTCGGTCCTCCAGTTCTTCCAATGTCCTCGGTTTGGTGCGGTAGACTTCTTCCTTTACCCACCCCCAAAGAAAGAAGTCGCACGGTGTCAAGTCAGGGCTCCTGGCTGGCCATTGATGTGGACCACGACGACCCATCCAACGCCCAGGGAAGTGGGCATCCAGCAACTCACGGACAACAAGAGCGAAGTGCGGAGGGGCGCCATCTTGCATAAATATCAGATCGTCGATGTTCTCCCATGTAAAAGAAGAAGTCTACCGCACCAAACCGAGGACATTGGAAGAACTGGAGGACCGAATTCGGGAAGTCATGTCCTCCATCCCGCCGGAGTTCCTGCTAAAGTCAGTGGACGCCATTCCTGGGCGGCTCCAGAAGCTGGTGGAAAGAGTTGGAGCCCACATTGAATTTTAGAGAAAACCTACCATGTATGCCTACCTTTTCATATTATTTCTTCTGAAATAAATGGATAATATACGTATTTTTTTACCAATCCAAAATAGGGAGCTACTTTCCGCCCACCCTGTATATATATATATATACACACATATATATATATATATTAGGGTGTCTCTACTGTCTCTTATTTTCGAAGTGTTGATTTTTTTAGGTTGTGCCCCCTCAACCAGTTCCATTGGTTGAAAAAACATCACACAAATTTTTTTTTGGATTGAACAATTTTTAGAGGTCGCCCCCGCTTATTAAAGTTCATAAAATATAGCTATTATTTATGCAATTAATATTTGAAATTACTAGCAGTTGTCAAGTATACTAAACATATGTTTTTAATTAATCAATCATCATATTTATGATGAATTCAGTTAAATGAATATATTAGAGATAATTGTCAAGTTTGTAGCTGAAAATATTGCTTGATAAGACAAGATCAACCTGTTTAAACATGTTTCATCAAGAATGCTCCAGATTATGTTGCAATTGTTTATTTGTCATCATTCAGTGTTCTGCTGTCATAAGTAAAAGGTGTGTAACTGTGTATCACTATACTTCTTTTTTGCTATTATCAGATAATAAACTATGTTATTTATATTTTTCACAATTATTTATACTGATTTTGTTATTAGTGTTTGAAAAAAATTTAATGAATTTAATGAAAAAATTAGAATTTATGCTCTTATACACACATGAAGTTTTAAACAATGTTGCTATTTGTCACAAATTTAATTTAGTCACGGGTCAATATAGTGGAGCCTGTGCTCTCATCGAAGCAAAATTGGGACATGATGTTTTGTACTTGCCTTTAGACACCATGTTTTAGATTTATTGTTGGGAGCTGCATTTGAAGCAACATTGGGATCTACATCAACTGGTCCAGAGATATTTATCTTTAAGCGTTTTCGTGACAATTGGACTTCTGTTGATCAAAGCCAGTTCCAAACAGGTGAGACAGACACGATTACTAAAGAAGCAAATATCCAGTCTAAAACACAACTAATTCAGTTTGCTAGATCCCAGGCACCTATGCTACGGGATGACTATCAAGAACTTTTGGATCTGTCCATCATCTTTCTTGGAGGTGTCCCCAATAAAGGCATCAAGTTTCGTGCACCAGGTGCCATGCATCGAGCTCGCTGGATGTCCAAAGCGCTCTATTCTATCAAGATGTGGCTTTTTCGAAACCAGTTCAAGATGACTAAGACTGAAGAACGAGGAATTCGAGATCTTTCCCTTTTTTCTGTTCTCATCTATATGAAGGCTTGGACAACATCCTCACTCCTTATTGAAACCCCATTTAATGACTGGCTCCTTATGAGGTCATTGATTAATTATCCTAACAAAAAAGATTTCTGATGCAACTAAAAAAAAGCTCTCTAACCACTTATGGTACCTGTCTGAAGAAGCAGTTGGTCTTGCTTTCTTTGATGAGCGAATTACTACAGATGTAAAGAAACGCATGGTAAAGGCATTAGAAGATGAGTCCACTGATAGACCACCCAAGCGTCCTCGGATTCCTGAATCGACCTTCTGCTCTGGTGAAGGACTACACCAACTTGTTACAAGAAATACTAGAGAATTCTTTACTAAGCTGAATTTGCCAGAAGGATTTCTGAACAAGGCACCCAGCACTTGGACATCCAACTGTGAATATTTAAGGGCCAGAGCTATTGTTGCAGCTCTATCTGTTGTAAATGACCGAGCAGAACGTGCAGTAGCTTTAGTTCAAGAGCTGAATAAGAAATTGACAGTGGGGGAAGAGCAGCTCCAGTTCCTGCTCCAAATTGTTGCAAAACACCGCCAGAGTCACCCAGTTCCATCAAAAACTGTTCTTCTCAAAAAATAACCATCAATGAGGTCGCACCTTAAAATACACCATATTGTATAATCATTGTATATTAAATAAATGTTGTATAAGGAAATAATGCTAATTAAAGTAATTAAAGTATGTAAATAGCACTGGCATTTTGAATTTATCTCTATATAATAAACTAATGTTTTTTTTTGTAGCAATGCTTCATTGCTGATTGTATATAAAAAAAGAGCCAGGAAGGATTTTGGATAGGAGAAAAAGGATTGGGATAAAGAAGGATTGAGGACCAAAGGATGGATTATAACATCAAGGATAGGTTAGAAAAGGATCAATGATAAATAAGAAGGCCTATACTTATAAAAACGAATCAAACTAAAAAAAGAAGGAAGGAATTGTGTGTATAATGAGCATAATCATATGTCAGGAGCTATTATGCCATGGTCACCATTTTTATTAGCCGGGGGGCGACCCCTAAATATGAGCCAATTTGTGTCAAACTTTCAGGTTTTAGTTTTTATGCTAAATGGAACTATTTTAG
>JAJOZX010001457.1:0-72500 GCA_023014485.1 Bathynomus jamesi
GTAAACTTAATAGATGGGACTAAATTGTTGAGCCTACCAAGAAATAAGTCCACATCCAAATTATTAGGCCAAAGGCATAAAATATCATCTATATACCTGTACCAAACCAGGTTAAAATTAACAATCGTAGGCAAAATTCTACTTTCAAAAAATTCCATATATAAATTAGCTAGTACAGGTGAAAGGGGATTTCCCATAGCCAATCCAAACGACATAACATAAAACTTATTTTCAAACTGAAATTTACAATCTTTGACACAGCTTAATTAACTCATAAGAGTGTTGTGTTGAACAGGGAAAGAATATTCAGAAATCTTATCTTTTAAAAAATCAAGTAGGTCATCAACAGGGACTTTTGTGAATAGCGAGCATACATCGAAGCTTACAATTTGAAATTAGGGTCATTAGGGAACTTCAGTTTGTCAATAAGATCCATGCTATTTACAATATGTGACTCAGAAATAGAGCCAACTAACGGTGTTAATAAACTAACTAACCATTTTGATAGCTTATAGGTTACGGAGCCCACTGAGCTAACAATAGGCCTCATGGGATTATTAACTTTGTGTGTTTTTACTAAGCCGTACAGATATGGTAGTGACGAATTGATACTAAGAAACTGCTGTGAAAGCCCATTATAGTTATTTTTAATATTTCTCTTAATTTTCTGTTAAACATTTTATTAACATCCTCCAATGGGTCTCTATTTAGAGGTTTGTACGTGTCACGATCACTTAATAACGTATTCATCTTTTCAACATAACTGTTTTTGTCCATGATGACGATCGAATTGGATTTGTCCGCTTTAGTAATATGTAATGAATCATTATTTTTCAGTGTTTTTAGGGCTTTTTCAAACCTCAAGGATAATTCGATTCAAACTTCGTATTAAAAGCACTATACACACAACCTTTGGCTAAAGTCACCTCACTTTCGGAAATATTACTATGTTTTTCAAAATTAATAAAAGACTTAGCAATCAGTAAACTGCTGGGCTTTTTTGGGACTGAGAAACCTAACCCAAAACCTAACGCACATTTCATATTGAAGTCTAGTTCTTGGGACGACAAGTTAACAATATTACTAAAATCACTTTTTTTAGTCCAGTAACTATTACGAATTAAATCCTCCAGTCTATTGTTTAATTTCCTATTCTGAGTTCTGCATCTTCTACGTAAGTTGTGTAAATATCATCCAAAAGTGTACTTCTCCACGCATGAGGAACGGTGGAAAAAAATATATTTTTTCTTACTTCGGACTCTCTGAAGGCGTTCTTCACTTCAATGCGGGCTATATTAATATGTTTCTTTAAAATAATCCTTTCGGTGTCACCAAACGGCGTATCGTCCAACATACGGTATCGTCTTCCAAGCAGGGATTTTGGGATTACTTTTTCACTATAACACTTCCTAAGGAAATCGAATTGGTTCTTAAGAGAATGTGCATGAGCAATAGCAGAACGGTAACTTCTAAAAATCGATCGGAGAGAAGGGAATATGGTTGTAAAAAGGAAACAGTGAAGAGGACACGCGTGGGCTCCATTATATGGGATGAATTTCACAATAAAACACGTGAAATGAATAAATGCTGCAAACCACAAGGAAAAAGAAAAACGATTCCAAGGCCTTTCGTGTATTCAAAGCTACACCTCGTCAGGGAATGAAGATAAAGGCGAGATGCCCATAAATATACAATGTACAGGAAAACAAAACAATTAGCACATACTTAACAAGGGTTAATGAGAGGCAAAAGAAATTTTAACATGATATCGTCAATTTTATACGTCCCCGCACTGTTATTGAAATTGTTTTAAAATGAATAAATGCACATTCTAGAATATTTCGTTCTATTATATCTCTGTTTTTAACAAGCGCTTTAGAACTACCCACTTGATGCTATGGTTACATCTATACATATGGTTAAATAAAGCATTGGAAGTATTAGCTGTTCTACAAGCATATTTATGCTGTTTTACCCTAATATCTAACGTTTTACCGGTTTGGCCTATATATACTGAGTTACATTGTGTACATCCGATCGAATACACACAACCAACAACATTATCAGGGCTATTCTTTATTAGGCGTGATTTAACAGTATTATTATACTTAAAGATTACATTAATGCCAATTGCTTTAAGTACAGTTGGAAGGTATTGAAAATTAACATGGTAAGGTAGGCTAAGGATATTTTTACGCTGAAATTCCTTTACAATTACATTATTATAATACCTATTCTTGGCTTTCTTAAGACAGTTATCTAAAAATGAAATAGGATAACATAATTTAGTACCAATATTCATGATATTGCATAACTCGGAATCTAAAAATTCAGGACTGACAACTCTCAATGCTCGAAGAAACATAGCAGAGAAAATAGAGGATTTAATCGAAGGATGATGGTCAGAATAAAAATGCACGTAAGAGTTATTATTAGTAGGCTTACGGTAGACTTCATATTTGAACTGATTAGAGCATCTCCAAATTTTTAGATCAAGAAAAGATAGGCTTCCATCATTTTCTTTTTCAACTGTAAACTTAATAGATGGGACTAAATTGTTGAGCCTACCAAGAAATAAGTCCACATCCAAATTATTAGGCCAAAGGCATAAAATATCATCTATATACCTGTACCAAACCAGGTTAAAATTAACAATCGTAGGCAAAATTCTACTTTCAAAAAATTCCATATATAAATTAGCTAGTACAGGTGAAAGGGGATTTCCCATAGCCAATCCAAACGACATAACATAAAACTTATTTTCAAACTGAAATTTACAATCTTTGACACAGCTTAATTAACTCCATAAGAGTGTTGTGTTGAACAGGGAAAGAATATTCAGAAATCTTATCTTTTAAAAAATCAAGTAGGTCATCAACAGGGACTTTTGTGAATAGCGAGCATACATCGAAGCTTACAATTTGAAATTAGGGTCATTAGGGAACTTCAGTTTGTCAATAAGATCCATGCTATTTACAATATGTGACTCAGAAATAGAGCCAACTAACGGTGTTAATAAACTAACTAACCATTTTGATAGCTTATAGGTTACGGAGCCCACTGAGCTAACAATAGGCCTCATGGGATTATTAACTTTGTGTGTTTTTACTAAGCCGTACAGATATGGTAGTGACGAATTGATACTAAGAAACTGCTGTGAAAGCCCATTATAGTTATTTTTTAATATTTCTCTTAATTTTCTGTTAAACATTTTATTAACATCCTCCAATGGGTCTCTATTTAGAGGTTTGTACGTGTCACGATCACTTAATAACGTATTCATCTTTTCAACATAACTGTTTTTGTCCATGATGACGATCGAATTGGATTTGTCCGCTTTAGTAATATGTAATGAATCATTATTTTTCAGTGTTTTTAGGGCTTTTTCAAACCTCAAGGATAATTCGATTCAAACTTCGTATTAAAAGCACTATACACACAACCTTTGGCTAAAGTCACCTCACTTTCGGAAATATTACTATGTTTTTCAAAATTAATAAAAGACTTAGCAATCAGTAAACTGCTGGGCTTTTTTGGGACTGAGAAACCTAACCCAAAACCTAACGCACATTTCATATTGAAGTCTAGTTCTTGGGACGACAAGTTAACAATATTACTAAAATCACTTTTTTTAGTCCAGTAACTATTACGAATTAAATCCTCCAGTCTATTGTTTAATTTCCTATTCTGAGTTCTGCATCTTCTACGTAAGTTGTGTAAATATCATCCAAAAGTGTACTTCTCCACGCATGAGGAACGGTGGAAAAAAAATATTTTTTCTTACTTCGGACTCTCTGAAGGCGTTCTTCACTTCAATGCGGGCTATATTAATATGTTTCTTTAAAATAATCCTTTCGGTGTCACCAAACGGCGTATCGTCTAACATACGGTATCGTCTTCCAAGCAGGGATTTTGGGATTACTTTTTCACTATAACACTTCCTAAGGAAATCGAATTGGTTCTTAAGAGAATGTGCATGAGCAATAGCAGAACGGTAACTTCTAAAAATCGATCGGAGAGAAGGGAATATGGTTGTAAAAAGGAAACAGTGAAGAGGACACGCGTGGGCTCCATTATATGGGATGAATTTCACAATAAAACACGTGAAATGAATAAATGCTGCAAACCACAAGGAAAAAGAAAAACGATTCCAAGGCCTTTCGTGTATTCAAAGCTACACCTCGTCAGGGAATGAAGATAAAAGGCGAGATGCCCATAAATATACAATGTACAGGAAAAACAAAACAATTAGCACATACTTAACAAGGGTTAATGAGAGGCAAAAGAAATTTTAACATGATATCGTCAATTTTATACGTCCCCGCACTGTTATTGAAATTGCTTTTAAAATGAATAAATGCACATTCTAGAATATTTCGTTCTATTATATCTCTGTTTTTAACAAGCGCTTTAGAACTACCCACTTGATGCTATGGTTACATCTATACATATGGTTAAATAAAGCATTGGAAGTATTAGCTGTTCTACAAGCATATTTATGCTGTTTTACCCTAATATCTAACGTTTTACCGGTTTGGCTATATATACTGAGTTACATTGTGTACATCCGATCGAATACACACAACCAACAACATTATCAGGGCTATTCTTTATTAGGCGTGATTTAACAGTATTATTATACTTAAAGATTACATTAATGCCAATTGCTTTAAGTACAGTTGGAAGGTATTGAAAATTAACATGGTAAGGTAGGCTAAGGATATTTTTACGCTGAAATTCCTTTACAATTACATTATTATAATACCTATTCTTGGCTTTCTTAAGACAGTTATCTAAAAATGAAATAGGATAACATAATTTAGTACCAATATTCATGATATTGCATAACTCGGAATCTAAAAATTCAGGACTGACAACTCTCAATGCTCGAAGAAACATAGCAGAGAAAATAGAGGATTTAATCGAAGGATGATGGTCAGAATAAAAATGCACGTAAGAGTTATTATTAGTAGGCTTACGGTAGACTTCATATTTGAACTGATTAGAGCATCTCCAAATTTTTAGATCAAGAAAAGATAGGCTTCCATCATTTTCTTTTTCAACTGTAAACTTAATAGATGGGACTAAATTGTTGAGCCTACCAAGAAATAAGTCCACATCCAAATTATTAGGCCAAAGGCATAAAATATCATCTATATACCTGTACCAAACCAGGTTAAAATTAACAATCGTAGGCAAAATTCTACTTTCAAAAAATTCCATATATAAATTAGCTAGTACAGGTGAAAGGGGATTTCCCATAGCCAATCCAAACGACATAACATAAAACTTATATATATATATATATATATATATATATATATATATACATGGCGTCCCAAAAAAATGTATACACACTTTAACAGCTGATAGCTCAATTGATGTTTCTTTCTTTCCAAGTTAAACCCATTAGAATTAATAATGGCAGTCAGACTAAGCTTTCAACAAAGGAAATTCATTCTAAAATGCTACTGGAAGTGTGAAAACGCAGTTGAAGTGCAAATACAGTTTAGGAGGGAGTTTCAAACAGATCCACCAACGCGACTTACCATCACTCGAATTAGAGATAAGTTTGAAGCCGATGGAACTGTTCAGAATGTCCACAAGAAGCGTTCCGGAAGACCACGGACATCGACAAGCCCCACAAAGCAAGAAAGAGTACTGGAAACGTATCACCAATGTCTAAGAAAATCTGTGCGGCAAGCGAGTCGTGAGGTAGGAATTTCAGAATCGTCTGTCCAACGCATTTTGAAGCGCTGTCAATGGAAAAGTTACATTCCAAGATTAGTCCATGCTATTAATGAAGATGATCCGGACCGAAGAGTGGAGTAGTGCGAGTGGTACTTGGCACGATGTGGATGTGGATTGGACGAAGGGGTTTCGTAGAATACCCTCCGCGTTCACCAGACCTCACACCACTAGACTTTTTTTATGGGGATACTTAAAAGACAAAGTCTACTCTATAAAACCTGCAACAGTCGCTGAATTCAGAGCAGCCATTGAACGAGAATGCACACAAATACCAAACGAAATGTTTCGTGATGTTTGCGATTCCATTGCTTCGCGTTATCAGCAGTGCCTAGACCAGAACGGACGTCAGTTTGAAAACAGGCGTTGACAAAACAATTAAATAATGTCTGTAGATTCTATTACATTTTGAAAATGAAATGTATTTTAATAAACACTGCCTTTATAATTATTTAAAGTGTGTATACATTTTTTTGGGACGCCCTGTATATATATTATATATGTATATATATATATATATATATATATATTATATATGTATATATATATGTATACATGTATGTATATATGTATATATATATGTATATATGTATATATATATATATATATCTATGTATATATATATATGTATATTACAGGGTGTCCCGTAAGTCTGGACCCATAGGGAAAAATAATAAAATTACAAAATAGTCCAAAAATTTATTACATAATCTGTTCAAAGTGTCCGCCGTTGTGTCGCACACATAGTTGAAGACGCAATCTCCACTGCGACAGCACTTTCTGAATCACAGTCGCAGAAATTTCTTGACACGCCTCCACAATGCGTGCTTTAAGGTGGAAAATGTTCTGAAGTTTGACCTCGTACACTTTGGCTTTCAAGTGGCCCCACAAATAAAACTCCAGCGGAGTAAGATCATAATAAAAAATAATAAAAATAATAATAAAAATAATAAAAAAATATATTATAAATAAATTTTTGGACTATTTTGTAATTTTATTATTTTTCCCTATGGGTGCAGACTTACGGGACACCCTGTATATATATATGTATATATATATATATATATGTATATATATGTATGTATATGTGTATGTATATATATATGTATATATGTATGTATATATGTATATATATATATATGTATATATATATATATATATATATGTATATATGTATATATATATATACAGGGCGTCCCAAAAAAATGTATACACATTTTAACAGCTGATAGCTCAATTGATGTTTCTTTCTTTCCAAGTTAAACCCATTAGAATTAATAATGGCAGTCAGACTAAGCTTTGAACAAAGGAAATTCATTCTAAAATGCTACTGGAAGTGTGAAAACGCACTTGAAGTGCAAAGACAGTTTAGGAGGGAGTTTCAAACAGATCCACCACCGCGACTTACCATCACTCGAACTAGAGATAAGTTTGAAACCGATGGAACTGTTCAGAATGTCCACAAGAAGCGTTCCGGAAGACCACGGACATCGACAAGCCCCACAAAGCAAGAAAGAGTACTGGAAACGTATCACCAAAGTCCAAGAAAATCTGTGCGGCAAGCGAGTCGTGAGGTAGGAATTTCAGAATCGTCTGTCCAACGCATTTTGAAGCGCTGTCAATGTAAAAGTTACATTCCAAGATTAGTCCATGCTATTAATGAAGATGATCCGGACCGAAGAGTGGAGTATTGCGAGTGGTACTTGGCACGATGTGGATGTGGATTGGACGAAGGGGTTTCGTAGAATACCCTCCGCGTTCACCAGACCTCACACCACTAGACTTTTTTTATGGGGATACTTAAAAGACAAAGTCTACGCTATAAAACCTGCAACAGTCGCTGAATTGAGAGCAGCCATTGAACGAGAATGCACACAAATACCAAACGAAATGTTTCGTGATGTTTGCGATTCCATTGCTTCGCGTTATCAGCAGTGCCTGGACCAGAACGGACGTCAGTTTGAAAACAGGCGTTGACAAAACAATTAAATAATGTCAGTAGATTCTATTACATTTTGAAAATGAAATGTATTTTAATAAACACTGCCTTTATAAGTATTTAAATTGTGTATACATTTTTTTGGGACCCCCTGTATATGTATATATATATATATATATATATATATATATATGTATATATATATGTATATATGTATGTTTTGTCCCCCATTCTTGGAACTGTCTGATTCACACGTAAAAAATTCCATGGATCTCACTGAAAAATTGAATAATGTTCGCATTAATACCAACGATAGATTGATCAGTTTCGACGTTTGTTCATTGTTCACAAAAGTGCCGATTGATGATATGCTTGACTTTCTCGCCATAGAATTACATAATTATGATTTACCATTACCTGCACACACTGTTTTGGAGCTTATTAAGCTTTGTATCAAGGATTGTAAATTCACTTTCAAAGGCGAGCATTATCAACAAGTTTTTGGGATGGCCATGGGCAACCCTTTGTCGCCCCTTCTCTCCAATATTTATATGGAGTTTTTTGAAATTACTTACATTCCGAGAATCTTGGGGGTTGGCATCCCTTGGTTGCGGTACGTCGACGATATTTTGTGTATCTGGCCCATGAATCGTGACCTGGATGACTTCCTCCTTCAGTTAAATGACCAAGTCCCCTCCATTAAATTTACTTTAGAAGTGGAACAAGACAACTCAATCCCGTTTTTGGATGTGCGTGTTCATAGGGATAGCCCGTGTTTTATGTTTAGTATCTATCGGAAAAAAACAAACAATTTGTCCTACGTACACTTTTACTCTGGACATGACACCCCTATTAAAAAGGCCATATTTTCCTCAATGTTTCTCCGCGCTCTTAGGATCGCCAGTCCGGAATACATCGATGCCGAATTGGAAAATATCAACGGTATTGGAAGTGAGTTGTGTTACCCATCTGCGTTCATGGAATCTTGTCTTAATAAGGCTAAACGAACCTTCTATCGTGTGAATAATAACACTCGCACCTTGTCAAAGAATATTTTAGTACTTCCATTTTTCCCGGGCTTCTTAGGCATTGCTAATGTACTTAAACTTTTGGATATCAGTGTAGTTTTTTCATATAACAATATTGTGAAAAACATCATAGTAAAAAATAGCCCTACCAATAATTTAGGCATTATCTATAAAATTGGGTGTAAGCAATGTGATTCCTTTACATAGGTCAGACGGGAAAGGATTTGCAAACGCGTGTAAAACAGCATCAATATTCCGTTAGAACGGGACAGTTGTCCAGTGCCCTTTTTGTCCATTTGTCAGAGTTATCCCATTGTATTGATTGGAATAATGTTTCAGTTTTGTTTCACTCTAGCAACATTGTTAATAGAAATATTCTTGAGTCGGCTATAATTCAACTTACAAATAACCTTAACATGAGTAAAGGTCTGTTTCAACTCGATCCCGTTGCTCTGAATTCCTTCAGAATGGATTTAAACAAAAAGGGCAGGTTGTTAAATCTTTGGTAAAAAATTTGTTTTTGTCTTTTGTTGTTCTTACAATTTTATTTTTCAATTTTTTTTTGCTGTATGCGTGTATGTGTATGTATGTATGTGTATGTGAGTATGTGTGTGGTCATTGCAGTTAAATGTGTGTGTATGTATATGTGTGTATATGTATGTATGTATGTGTGTATATGTATGTATGTATGTATGTATGTATGCAGTTAAATGTATATATATATATGTGTATGTACCTTACCTTACCTTACAACCTCACTCAGGTTCTGCGCGATGATTTCTCATTTCGCGATGGTCAAGCTTGTATGTGTATATATATATGTGTGTGTGTGTGTGTGTGTTTGTATATATGTGTGTATAT
This sequence comes from Bathynomus jamesi, assembly GCA_023014485.1. NCBI lineage: Eukaryota > Metazoa > Arthropoda > Malacostraca > Isopoda > Cirolanidae > Bathynomus > Bathynomus jamesi. Next base: position 9,577 of record JAJOZX010001457.1, read on the forward strand.
GTATATATTTGGTTATGCGGGTATACATGTGTACGTGTATTATTTGTAATTTTTCAATTTATATTTATTTTTATTTCTTTATTCTTTTGCGACCTACCGTTTTTTCAGACAATAATTATAAAAACAAATTTGGTAATTTTTTTCCCTTATGCATATATATATATATTATTCTGTATATATTGCGTTTATATTTCGTATATATACCGTATATATGTTGTATATATATTTTATTGTTCTTTATATATCATCTAGGCATCATTTTGTTTTCCAATTTATATTTACTTGTACTTTTTTATTCGTTTGTGACTATAATATGCATATGTGGTAATTTTTCCCTTATAAATTGGTTGCCTCTCTTAAAATTTATCTTTCAATTTATTATTATTATTTTTTATTATTTTTTTAATAATTAATTTTTTTTTTTTTTTTTTTGGTTTATTTCTTTATTTCTTTGTGACATATATCAATTTGGCATTATCTATTAAATTGATTGTAAAACTTCCCTTTTGAGCTTGAATTTGTAGACTCCACTTACAATATTTATATTTATTTTTATTTCTTTATTCTTTTGTGACCTGTTCCATAAACAAGCCATTTGAATTTATATTGAAGGTCGGCCAAAGTGCTAAAAGTGTCTTTATATATATATATATATATATATATATATATATATATATATATGTATGTATATATATTTGTGGTTTTTTTATTTGCTTGTTTATTTCTTTATGATTATTTAGGCTGTGACTATATATCACTAAGGCACTATTTGGTAATTAATTTTTTTTCTCAATTTATATTTATATTTATTTTTATTTCTTTATTCTTTTGTGACCTGTTTCATAAACTATAAATGTTGGCTCCTCCCACAATTTTTTCTATGCTTACTATATATATGTATATGTATATATATATACATATATATGTATATGTATATATATATGAATATGTATGTATGTATGTTTATTTTTGTAACTTATATTGCCTTGATCTGTCCTTTCACTCCAGTGTTCCTGAGGATGTCATTAGACGAAAGCGCTTGAGCACCCGTTTGTGTTTCTTTTTTCCTTCGTGGTTTTATTCATCATATATATATATATATATATATATATAGGTATGTATGTATATATATATATAATATATATATGTATGTGTATATATATATATATATATGTAAAAATGAACAATGAATAATCAATATTCATTTTTACATAAGAACCAAAATCGCTTAACGCGAGTTTTGATAATAATTTTACTTGTAGCTTCCTATTTTTGTTCGTGTCACAACCCTACGATCTACCATATCTATGGTTTAGTCGTATCCATTTTCCATTTGTTATAGAAGTTATTATAATTAATTATGATTGTCTTGCATCTCACCCTCGACCCTAGATTATACATACACATTGTATATAAGAGGATTGGAACCCGTAGTTGTGCTTCTTAGTCCTTGATACCCATTCTGTCTTTAATTCGTTTCTTTAGGTCCTCCCAAATAATGACTTACAGTTATACTGTACGTATGACATAATGTGAATAACTATGACGTCATAAAGTAACTTAATTCTCTTCACGTTTTCCATACCTTGAACACTGAATCACGTGTTTAGTATTTGGACATCTTCCGTATTGAATGTATGCTAAATTCTTTAATAATAATAATAATAATAAAAAGAAAAACTTCATTCTCTATACATCATTATTTATGTTGTTTCCTACCTATTGTCTACTGATACCTATCAACCTATCAGTCCATATTTTACGCGTGTCTATATTACGCACACAACCTATTCTGTTACTTACATGTAAAGTACGTCCACATGTATTTTTTCTTTTTTCTTTTAAGTGCGTTCACCCCTCACAAGATATTCATAAATGCTTGGGTAAGTAAGTGGTCGAATTCGCGAATCACAGCAAAATCGAACGCTCTGATCTAAATTTATAACATATTATAATATAATGTAACATGTTATGTTTTATATAAATTATCTTGTATGTGCTCATGTATTTGTGTTATGCTAATAACCATATATAATAACCATATATAATAACCATATATAATAACCATATAATATAGCCATATAATATAACCATATAATATAACCATATAATATAACCATATAATACAGGGTGTCTCAATATACATGCAACCCATGTCACTGCTAATAATTCTGCCAATATTAATGTTCTCGTTCTATTTTCTCAGATTTGAAGAGAGGAGACGATAACAACTAATAATTATCAATCAAAATGCCTTGGACAAAGGAGGAAAAATTTTTTTGCGTCACTACTTATTTGGAGACGAAATCATTCAAAACTGTGCAAGCGAAATTTCGCAGGAAGTTCAACTTCAACAATTATCCCCAGAAAAGCCAAATTTATCGTTGGGCACACAATTTCAAGCCACAGGATCAGTAAACAATCTCAACAAGAAAGCAGAAACACCCAGATCTGGCAGGAAGGTGACTGCAAGATCTCCTGACAATGTGAATGCGGTGAGAGATTCTGTCGGGAGTCCGAAAAAGTCAATCCGAAGACGTTGCCAAGATCTGGGTTTTTCACGTGCGTCAGTGCAAAGAATTTTGATCAAGGATCTTCAGCTGTACCCATACAGGATCCAGATCAAGCATAAACTCACACCAGCTGACATGGCAAAACGTGTTGTGATGTGCCGGTGGTTCGAGAACAAGATCGAAGAGGATCCTGACTTTCTTGATGATGTTTGGTTCAGCGACGAAGCACACTTCTTGCTCAGTGGGTATGTCAATAGCAAGAACAATGTGTTCTGGGGCACACAAGCCCCAGACGAGGTGCTTCAGAGGCCTTTGCACTCTGTGCAGGGTGTCAGGGTGATTGACAACTTCGCTCGTCGGCTTCAAGTGTGTCTGCAGCGCAACGGCGGTCATTTGGAACATGTGCTCTAATAAATGTATCCTTTGATCTAGAGACCTCAAATCTTCAGTTTTTAATTGTTATCATATCAGCTTCCAGGAAATGTAATCTTTTTTGGAGTTTATTTTCTGAGTAATAAATTATTATCATGTCAATGGGTTCCATCTATTTTGAGACACCCGGTATAACCATATATTATAACCATATATAAATATATAAAAACACTGTAAGAATGGTAAACGACGAAATGTACTTCAATGAAACTGTAATTGAATGTAATGACTTTATATATAATGTAAGAATGTACTTTAATAGAACTGTAAGGGACAATCATAAGCGAATGGGAAGTAATCCATAATCGCAATCATAATTGTAATAAACCCAAACGAAAAAGTACTCAGTCGTGTACTTAAATTGTACTTATGTACTACTATGAAATGATATCGCCTTCAGAAATGAAGACGCGGCAAAAAAAAATACGATTAGTTTTATTTTTATTTTTTAAATTTTTATTTGGAATCTTTCAAACATCTGATCGTGTTTAAAAGGGGGGAAACTTAACCTTCAACTGTCGTCCCCCAACATTTAGGCTTATATTATACATGTATTTGTAAAATGAACTTCACTTCATTACGGCTCTCTGCTTTGGTCACTGCTACGAGACTCCCTTGTTAGCAGCTTCGCTGCGGGGAGGGGGCAGAGGCCCCTTGCCTCCTCAATTTTTAGATTCCGGCCTGAGCCATGGTCGAAAGAGGTCGAACCTCTACCCCTGTAAATTCAGAGCACTACCTGTACATTTTGAAAAGTAAACTAGAGTAAAAGAAGTTTTTATCTTTTCCTTCGAGCCTTGTTCTCTTCAGGAATTTAGTCAGTAAAGTCGATAAGTTATAAAAGAAAAAGCCGGTAATTTTAGTACCAAGAGAAAGTATCAGAGTATTATAGAAAGAGAAGAATTAACAACTGTCGACCATAAAGCGAGAGAAAAGATTAGAATGTTATAGAAGAAATATCCGTTGCTGCCTCCTAACTAGAACCCCGTCAATTCGAACCACCCAGGGCCATAGACGGAGGGGTTAACATATATATATGTATATATATATATATATATATGTAATAATATATATATATATGTGTATATATATATATGTATGTATATATATATATATATATATATATATATATATATATATATATATATATATATACTGTATATATATATATATATGTATGTATATATATATATATGTATGTTGTATATATGTGTGTATATATATATATATATATATATATATATATATATATATGTATGTATATATATATATATATGTATGTATATATATATATATATATATATGTGTATATATATATATAACACACACACACACTGTTGTGACAGCAAATTTGTGTGCCGAAATTTCTTACTAAAATAGGAACAGAAATTTTAGTTTTAAGATTTGTTGTTTAAATCTCTAAAGAAAAGCATTCTAGATTATTGTTATTGAAAAATATCAATAAGTTTCTTGATACATGGTTAAAAAATAAAAATGTTTCAAATTGCTTAAAATTCGTTCGATTTTTATTTTTGGCTTCTCAAGGTAAGTGTATCACCCAGGTCAGCCTTCAGGTAAAGGTTTATGGTGGGTCTTGAGTGGCGCCTCTCGGTTCGGTGGGTATGGAAGGAAAACAAACTGACCTTCGTGTAAGGTGGTTTGTCTTCTCTTCGTTTCGTGGTTAAATTTTTGGGAAACAGACTTCGAATCCATTTGTTAAATTGGACAATGACGTTGGTCATAAATTTGAGAAACCAAGTGGCTTCGAAGAAAGGACTTTATTTTAAATTGATTTCTAAGGAAAAGGCGGAGCTTTCTTTTGGAAGGGGATGTCAATGTCCAATCAAAGGAAAATGATTCTTGTAACACCCAGTGAGGAAAAAGAGAAGCTCCTTCTTTCCTTATGTATGGATGAAAGCTTTCGTAGGAACGACCTTATGTAATAAAAATGTTTTTGCTAGGTTATTCAGAATATTTAAGGTGGAGTCCTTGAAATTTTAAGGTGTAACTTAGATTTCTAAGTTAGTTGTAGCTCCGTCGTCAAAAACTCAAGTGGCTTGTAAACAAACAAATCTTTGAATTCTGTGGCATGAATGAACATTTCTAATTTGAGTTAAAACTGCTTCACGTTGTTCTAAAATCAGAATTTCCTTTGTTTTACGCGAACTTGTTTGTAAGATGTTAATGTTAGTCACCAGAAAGTGAACTTTGTGAAATTTCTTTAAATTTAATTATTGTTCACATATGAAATTTTAAAATTGTAAGTTTGCGGAATATTAAGTTTCCTCAAGGAGAAAAGTAAAAATCTTGTGGTGATCTTGTTTCCCGATGAAATCGGTCAAGTTAGTGCATGACCTTTGTGAAAATTTATTTGCTCTGATTGACGGACTTTGTTTCGGGGAAAAACTGCGGAATTCGCGCAGGACTTTTTTGAGTAAATTTCTTAATTTTTTTGTCCGTAAACTACTACTGTACACGTAGTCTTAGATTTCGGAATTTGAATTTAGTGCTATTTCTAGACTTACACGCAAATCAAAAACCCCTCTGTATAAATGTTTTTTTGAGATGTAAACAATTGCAACCATTTTCTTTAAATCGAGAATTTGATTTTCTTGAAACAAAATTTGTAATCGCACCTCCGTATATTTCTTTTCAATTTTTGTCCTATTTTGAGTGAAATAAAATAAACTTTATATGAGGGAGAGTGTTGTTTTATGCTACCTTGCAATAGGCCTCTCTTGTAAGCTGAGGGAAATTTAACATTGAAAGTCGAAATTTAAAGTGGGCTTCAAGGAATCCAAGAAAACTACGCGCATAAAATTGAAGGACCATCCGAGTGGATAGGCAGAGTCATCCTGAAAGAAACGAACCCGCGCGTGCGCAATAAGTGCAATCGGAAAAGGGGTTGCACAACATATTTGGTGTTAGAAGTGAGGATACTATTGCAAGGTGTTAGTAGTACGAGAGTGACTTTTTGTTAAAATGAACTTGCGTGACAGAGAGAAGCACTAACATAGAAAATATTGTGAACAGTGATTTGTTAAAATAAACTTTGGTATAGAGAAAAGCACTAACGAAGAAAATATTGTGAACAGTGAAATGTGTCGCTAACAGTGGAGGTCCAGTGCTAGTGTCTCCGAGCAACTGATACAATGAGAAAACAGTGGTAGACGTTGTAAAATAAGTAAATAAACAAATAAGCTTCGCGATGTCGGTAAAGAGCGTGGATAGAACGAAAGGGGAAGACAGTAGAAGTGACATCAGTGTTTCCGAACCAAAGAACTTAAAGGAAGTGAGTACAGAAAGTTTGCAAAATTTAATCGGTTACTAAACTAATCGGTTACTAAAGGAATGCACGGAATTAGAGAAAGAATTAAACCTGAGAGAGTTAAAACCGGAGGACCGTGCGATGACTACTCCGCAGCTGCAGTATCGGGGTTCGTCCCAAGAGAAGCGATTTAGTTTCTCCCGCTACAGAGGAAGGAGAACTTTCGACGCAGGAACTTCCTTCACCTTATATCTTGAATTTCTCAAAGGTAGTACGGGGTCCAGTGCAGACGACCTTTGCACACGACGGAAGGAAATCCGCCGAGGTCCATGAGCGAACGGGCCCAAGAGAACCCAGGAACCATCCCAAAGAACCCTTTCAGAAGTGCACCCACCATAAACGCCGAGAAACACCACACCGTTGAAGACCTAGAGAAGTATATACAAGCCGTCGTACAGCTGTTACAGAGTACTAGTTTACCTCTGCCACATGAACGGGTAGTAGATGATTCGTACGTCCCGAGGTTGTGAGGCCACTTGGAGGACGACCGTAGGAACCCGGTCACGAGCCCTGCAGCTTTTTTCTCTACCCTGGAAGAAGTCACCATGGATGAAAAGAAGAGACTCCACATCTTGTACAAGAAGAGTGCAGGTCCAACACGAGTGTTGTTGGACACGTGGAGAGATTCCAATCGCCAATTTTCCTACCAAGAGATTAAGGAGGAAATCCTCCAGATGTGTAGCAGTATCATGGGCGAGAGTGCAATTTGGAGGAAGATATACGCCGCCAGGACGGAAAAAGGTGAGACACTCAACATGCTTGCCACGAGATTATTAAATTTAAGTAATGCCTTACAGGCTGATCCGAAAATGAGATATATTAAAGATGTCATATTAAAGGATGCGTTCAAGTTAGTCTTACCAGAATACGCCCGAAATTTTGTAAAAGGAGAGTCGTTTAATTAAAGACTATTTGTTGGAATCGATGAAGTATGCTTCGAACAATCCAGGACTCGGCCAACGGGATGAAGACGTATTAAAAGAAGAGACACCGCAAGAGAGGAGTCGAAGACTCCACGGGCATCACAATCCAACCACGTCTTGGAACTACAACTCACGACATCAAGAAGAGAGGGTAGCCACACCCACAAAAGTGGACAGTAAGAGCAAAGACGTGGGGGCAACTGCAGTAGACAAATCGGATGCCCCAAACAAGTCCACCGGAAAAGGGATGCCGAAGAAGAAGTGTTATATTTGCTACGAAAAAATCACATCGCCCGAGACTGCTTTATCAACTCGAAGAATCAGAAACGAAATAAAGCGAAGTCAGGGGCGGAAAAGGGTTCTAAGAAGAGAGAAACTAAAGAAGAAATCAGCCGGGATCAATGCTAGGTCTGCAAGCAATTGGGGCACTGGACCAAATCGTGCCCTCGGCGAAATGTTTAAGCGGACCCGGAGGAGAGATCTCCCAGGTAACCGCAGTCGAAATAACGGCGAATCGCCGGTTACGACTGATCGCCCTAGCAGTATTCGTCGCTCACCAAGCTTTCACCGCGCTGGTCGATGGTGGAGCTTCCGTCTCACTGATGACACTGGCTTTGTATAAAAAGATGGAGAGTCCTCTTCGAAAGCCGCCGACATCTCGGTGCAAGGTTTTACTGGACCCGCCTCCCCCTGTAAAGGAGAACTTCGTTTGACTATCGGATTGGGATGGAGGAATTTTTTGTGTGTGCTTATATAGTACCAGAATCCCGGCAGGATTTGATATTAGGTGTACCGTTTTTAGAAATCTACGAAGCAAAGCTAGACCACCAGAAGAGGAGAGTCACGCTTAATAAAGCCGTAACCATACAAGGGAAGGGAGTAGACAGTGAAGAAGGTGCAAGGGTGACTCTCATAGAGGCAATTCCTCACGAAGAACAAAAGGTGGCCGCCGTAATTCTGACGAGGGGAGTCAGAATGAAACACGGGGACGTAGCTCCAATGGACGTCTATTTTCCGCTGCACGGAATATGCAGTGCGGCTCGGGGGAATTTAAAAATGTTGCCGAGCAGGATCCCAAAAAGGAAAATAAGGTTACTGATGATCAATGAAAGTGACGAAGAATATCTTGGCGACCAAGGAGACGTCGTGGGCCTAGTGACGGAGGCAGAGATAATAGGGAGGGTAGCCAACACGGCCGTTCGACGCTCACCACAAATTGGAACGAATGTCACAGTGAAAGGAAGTCAAGCGTCGAGGAAGGAATTCGAAGAACGAGTGACGCGTTTCAAGTCCTATGTTCTCGGCTCGAAATCATTCTCCGACGAAGAAAAGAAGACCGTCGAAGAATGGCTAAGGGATTACTCAGATGTCTTCTCACTGGATGGAGAACCGTTGGGTTATAATGACTTCATGCCTATGAAGTTGGAAACACAGTATCACCCTCCCATATTTAGGTGTCCATAAAGGATACCTATTGCGCACGAGGAGGAGGTCAAGAGACAAATAGCAGAAATGCTGGATCAAGGAGTGATACAGCATAGCCGTTCCCCCTGGTTGTTTCCCTTAGTAATTGTGAAAGTGAAATGTGGTGCACTGAGGCTCTGTGTAGACTATAGACCTTTGAACGCTATCTGCATCAATGACAAATATCCACTACCCATCATTGATGAAACCTTGGCCAAGCTACACGGGACTCATTATTTCTCGAGCATGGATTTACGTTCGGGATAGTGGCAGTTGGCAATTCACGACGACAGCATCTCGAAAACTGCCTTCTCAATGGGAAGCGGTCATTTTGAATCAGGGTGGTCCCGTTTAGGTTGTCCATTAGTCCACCAGTGTTTCAAACAGTGATGAATTTTATTTTTCGGGAGCAACTGGATAAGGAAATGTTGATTTACCTGGATGACCTCATTGTCCTTGGAAGAACATGACGAAAGGGTACGACGAGCCTTGGATAGCCTACGCACAGCCAACTTAAAGGTAAAGTTAGAAAAATGTCAATTACTTTAATCTCAGGTGGAGTATCTGGGCCACGTGGTCAGCAGGAACGGGGTGAAGCCACGGGAATCCAAAGTGGAGGTCATTAAAAACTCCCAGAAACCAACTAACAAAACGGAATTGAAGCAATTTTTAGGCCTCGCCTCTTACTACTGGAAATTTATAAAGGGATTCAGTCAGATTGCGCGCCCTCTTAATGAAGTGTCCACCAAGGAATCTTGGGGATGGGACACTCCGCAAGAAACCGCCTGGCAATCGCTCAAAGATACTCTGACAACTGACATCATAGTGATGTACCCAAATTTTGAACAGTAGTTCAATTTGAACACCGACGCGAGTCAAGTACTAGCCATCGTGGGAGCTACTCACGCAGGAGCAAGAAGGAATCAAAAAACAATCCTTTTTCTCTCCAGAACACTAACGGGCGCAGAATTGAATTATTCCACCTACGAGAAGGAGCAGCTGGCAATCGTCTTTTCACTGAAGAAGGCTCGCCCCTTTATATTTGGTCAGAGAGTCATTGAAGCCGTCGAAGTGGCTTCTGAGGAAGGACACCGAGACTCCAATGGAAAACTAGCACGTTGGGTTATGACACTACAAGACTACGACGTTCTCATCGAGTACGTGAAGGGCAAACTCAACAGAGTGGCCGATTGGTTATCCCGCCCGCCTGGAGTGACTAAGGAGTTTGTGAACGCGATATACGAAAAAGCGGTCATTGATCGCAGGGTAATCAGCAAACACCAGCAGAAGGTCGTTGAAATAGCGGCAATTCGAACAGCCGTCGAAGAAAGGAAGGCTTTCAGCTGGCCCGTATCGAAGCCCATCTCGCCGTCGAGATTCAAACTCGTGGGAAACTTGCTGGTTACATCGATGTGAACGGGAGAGAGGTCATCGTAGTTCCCAAAAAGTTGAGAGAGCAGCTCATTTGGAACGCACACGCGGACGTTGGGAGCATTCATCCTGGAGCGGGAACTACAGAAATCCTACTGAACCTCTATTTTTGGTCAGGAATGGTTCAACAAGTGCGGCAGGTAGTCCAAAAGTGCAACACGTGCGAGCGGAACAAACAGACGCGGAAAGAGACTTTGTAAACAATGGCTTGTGTGCCTTGCGTGCGAGGCCACAGTCCTTGGGAACTTCTGCACGTGGACTTAGTAGGCTCCCTTCCTCCGACTGGGGATGGCAGCAATTATGTCCTCACGTGTGTGGACAGTTTTAGCAAGTTTACCATCTTGGCGGCAATAAAAGATAAGTCGGCCGGGGAGGTGGCGGACAAGTTCTTTCGTTTAATATTGTGCAAACTGGGCGCCCCTTCCGCAATAGTATCCGACCAAGGCAAGGAATTTTGGAACTCTACCTTGCAGGAGCACTTCCGGATTTGGGAATTACCACACCAACAGACCGCCGCATACCTCCTCAAAGCAACGGGAAGCTCGAACGTCTGAACAAAGAGCTGTGCATCAAACTCCTAATACTTTGTGAAGAAACTGGACGAAACTGGGATAAAATCCTCGACACCGTGGAATTGTCCCTGAACATCCGAGTGCACCGAGCCACGGGGTATTCTCCATTCTTCTTGATGTACGGGCGACCCACAATGTATCTTCGAGACTATTCCGCATGCCACAGGAGGCGTGCCTGAGCCCATACAACCCTGAGGAATACGCAGAAGACCGAAAGAGGAGTCTAAGCGAAATCTACCGTCGAGTGGAAGAGTTCTTGTGTAGCTATGAGAAGACTAATGGAATCAAGGAATTGAATCCGTTAGAAGAAAAGGCGCCTCACGGCTTGATGTACATTGATTACCCACGACCAGAGAGAGGCAAGTTGGAGACCCACAAGGATCCATACATCATTCTCGAACAGAAGACTCCAGTCACTTATCTCCTGCGACATATGATCACTGGACATCAGATAGTGATCCTTCGGGACCGCATCCGCCGCAGCATTGATGCCCCAGGGGACGTCGAGCGACAAGGTGGAGCGGATGGTGTAGGGGACGAGATGGGGGAAGGGTCAACCTCCTCCTCTCTGGAGATTCGCCCTCAGCACCGGAGAAACATCGACACGGGGAAGTGAACCGGAGGGCGCTGCCTGCCCACTGGCAGGACCGACTGGTGGAACCGCCGGTTGCTTCCGAACTACTTCCTCCCGGAGAGCTTTGCCCAGGAAACGGAGAAACATCGACTAGTGGAGGTGAACCGGAGTGCACTTCCTGCCCACTGGCAGCACCGACTGGCGGACGGGAACCGCCTTCTGCTTCCGAAGTACTTCCTAGCCGGGACCGTGTGGGAATATGGTGCCCCGGACAAAGCAGACAGGCTGCTTTCACAGGGCCACCGATCGAGCGTCCATATGCTCTTAGGTCCAGACCTCCAGTACACTACGAAGAAACCGAGGATGATTAAAACTAAATGTGCCAGTGTTAGTGTCCCCATAAAGGGGACAAATAAAAGGAAAATAGTCGTGAAAATTGTGAATCTAGTGATGATAACCGCCCCTAGTTATGCAAGTTTGCATCGGAGTGCAAAACTAAAGGAGGGGACGGAAGTTGTGACGTTAAATTTGTGTGCCGAAATCTCTTACAAAAATAGGAACAGAAATTTTAGTTTTAAGATTTTGTTGTTTAAATCTCTAAAGAAAAAGTAGTTTAGATTATTGTTATTGAAGAATATCAATAGTTTTCTTGATACATGGTTAAAAAATAAAAATGTTTCAAATTGCTTAAAATTCGTTCGATTTATATTTTTGGCTTCTCACGGTAATTGTATCACCCAGGTCAGGCTTGAGGTAAAGGTTTATGGTAGGACCTTGAATGGCGCCTCTCGGTTCGTTGGGTAGGAAGGGAAAACAAACTACCTTTGTGTAAGATGGTTTGTCTCCTCTTCGTTTCGTGGTCAAACTTTTGGGAAACAGACTTCGAATCCATTTGTTAAATTAGACAATGACGTTGGTCATAAATTTGAGAAACCAAGGGTCTTTCAAGAAAGGACTTTTTTTTTAAGTTGATTTTTAAGGAAAAGGAGGAGCTTTCTTTTGGAAGGGAATGTCAATGTCCAATCAAAGATCAATGATTCTTGTAACACCCACTGAGGAAAAAGAGAAGCTCCTTCTTTCCTTATGTATGGATGAAAGCTTTCGTAGGAACGACCTTATGTAATGAAAATGTTTTTGAAGGTCATTCAGAATATTGTAAGGTGGAGTCCTTGAAATTTTAAGGTGTAACTTAGATTTCTAAGATAGTTCTAGCTCCGTCGTCAAAAACTCAAGTGGCTTGTAAACAAACAAATCTTTGAATTCTGTGGCATGAATGAACATTTCTAAGTTGAGTTAAAACTGTTTCACGTTGTTCTAAAATCGGAATTTCCTTTGTTTTACGCGAACTTGTTTGTAAGATGTTAATGTTAGTCACCAGAAAGTGAACTTTGTGAAATTTCTTTAAATTTAATTATTGTTCACATATGAAATTTTAAAATTGTAAGTTTGCGGAATATTAAGTTTCTTCAAGGAGAAGAGTAAAAGTCTTGTGGTGATCTTGTTTCCCGATGAAATCGGTCAAGTTAGTGCATGACCTTTGTGAAAATTTATTTGCTCTAACTGACGGACTTTCTTTCGGGGAAAAACTGTGGAATTCGCGCAGGACTTTTTTGAGTAAATTTCTTAAATTTCTTGTCCGTAAGCTACTTCTGTACACGTAGTCTTAGATTTCGGAATTTGAATTTAGTGCTATTTCTAGACTTACACGCAAATAAAAAAACCCTCTGGATAAATGTTTTTTTTTAGATTTAAACAATTCCAACCATTTTCTTTAAATCGAGAATTTAATTTTCTTGAAACAAAATTTATAGTCGCACTTCCGTATATTTCTTTTCTATTATGTCCTATTTTGAGTGAAATAAAATAAACTTTATATGAGGGAGAGTGTTGTTTTATGCTACCTTGCAATAGGCCTCTCTTGTAAGCTGAGGGAAAATTAACATTGAAAGTCGAAATTTAAAGTGGGTTTCAAGGAAACCAAGAAAACTACGCGCATAAAATTGAAGGACCATCCGAGAGAATTGGCAGAGTCATCCTGAAAGAAACGAACCTGCGCGTGCGTGCGCAATAAGTGCACTCGGAAAAGGGGTTGTACAACAATACATATACAGAGTCATGTAAGAAGTAAATAGACAGCCCAGATTTTGCTGTAACAATTTGGCGTAAAAGATTCAACAATTCTGATCGTGTTGCTGGTTTTTTGGGCTTTTTACGTAAAGTCTTGTCCAGTATTGCCCACACGTGTTCTATGGGGTTCATGTCAGAGGACTGACTTGGCCAAGGAAGTCGTTTGATACCATTTCGCTCCACCCATTCTTTCGTCTTTTTTGCAGTGTGGCATGGGGCTCCATCTTCCATGAACAGGCAGCTGTCTTTTTCGATTTGACCACTTGAGAATATTGACATAAGTCCTTCTTCAAGGATAGAAGTGTAGGAAACGAATATTAGTCATAATAATGGCAAAAAAATTGGATGCATACATTTTACCATAAAATTAAGGGTGTCTATTCACTTCTTGCATGTCTCTGTATATATAAATAAATATATATATAAAACACATTACATATATATATATATATATAATATATTACATATATACTGTATATATATATATATATATATATATATATATATATATATATATATATATAAAATACATTACGTATATATATATACAGGGCGTCCCAAAAAAATGTATACACACTTTAACAGCTGATAGCTCAATTGATGTTTCTTTCTTTCCAAGTTAAACCCATTAGAATTAATAATGGCAGTCAGACTAAGCTTTGAACAAAGGAAATTCATTCTAAAATGCTACTGGAAGTGTGAAAACGCAGTTGAAGTGCAAAGACAGTTTAGGAGGGAGTTTCAAACAGATCCACCAACGCGACTTACCATCACTCGAATTAGAGATAAGTTTGAAGCCGATGGAACTGTTCAGAATGTCCACAAGAAGCGTTCCGGAAGACCACGGACATCGACAAGCCCCACAAAGCAAGAAAGAGTACTGGAAACGTATCACCAAAGTCCAAGAAAATCTGTGCGGCAAGCGAGTCGTGAGGTAGGAATTTCAGAATCGTCTGTCAACGCATTTTGAAGCGCTGTCAATGGAAAAGTTACATTCCAAGATTAGTCCATGCTATTAATGAAGATGATCCGGACCGAAGAGTGGAGTATTGCGAGTGGTACTTGGCACGATGTGGATGTGGATTGGACGAAGGGGTTTCGTAGAATACCCTCCGCGTTCACCAGACCTCACACCACTAGACTTTTTTATGGGGATACTTAAAAGACAAAGTCTACGCTATAAAACCTGCAACAGTCGCTGAATTGAGAGCAGCCATTGAACGAGAATGCACACAAATACCAAACGAAATGTTTCGTGATGTTTGCGATTCCATTGCTTCGCGTTATCAGCAGTACCTGGACCAGAACAAATTCTAGAACCTGTAAATAAAGTCATTGTAAGGTTAGAAGACCAGGTTAATAGATTTCTGTCACGACTAAAGTCCTTAAAGATAATAAAAAATGATACTTACTCTCAGTTGTCCGCATCTGGTGCTAATCTTGCTCAATTATACTGTCTGCCTAAAATCCATAAAGCTGGAACACCTCTCCGTCCTATTTTAGCTTCGTATAACTTACCCACCTTTCAATTGGCAAAATTTTGTTGTCGTCTCTGTCCCCCTTTGCGAAAAATGTTTACACTATAAATAACTCGTTTGAATTCCAAAAAGAACTCCTGGGTAAAAACTTCGATTCAAAAAAGTTTTTTGTCAGTTTTGATGTAAAGTCACTTTTCACAAATGTACCTGTATCTGAAACTATTGCCATTATTTTAGATAGGGTTTTTAGCTCAGTTGATAATTTTCATGGTTTTTCATTGTCTCATTTGAAGGAACTTTTAGAATTGGTCTTCAAACAATGCTATTTCACTTTCAACAATAAGGTTTACCAACAAATTGATGGGGTAGGGATGGGATCACCAGTCGGACCGTTAGCAGCTGACTTTTTTATGACTCATTTAGAAAGTGTAATTTTTAGACAATCTCCCACTCATCTCAAGCCAATTTTCTATCGACGACGCTTCGTTGATGATTCGATAGCAGTCTTTGATAATGCGGTACAAGCGCAACAATTCTTTAACTTCCTAAATTCTTTGCACCCCAATATAACGTATACAATGGAAACTGAGCAAAATGGCTCCCTCCCCTTCTTAGATCTTTTAATTTCGAAAAACGGTGATTCTATTACTACATCAGTTTATAGGAAACCCACTTTCACTGGTTTGGGCATGAATTTTTTTTAGTTTTACTGATTTCAACTATAAGATGTCTTGTATTAAAACTCTCCTGTTCAGAGGATATAATTTGACCTCTAATTTTACCTTACTTAATGATGAATTTAATAATCTAAGATCATACTTTACTAATAATAGTTTTCCTGTTCAATATGTAGACAAACTAATTAGATCCTTCTTAAATAATGTTTATAGCCCTCAACTTCCATGTATTACAGTGCCGAAGGATATAAAATATTTCTTGGTACCTGAAATGGGTCCCTTGAATAAGGAATTTAAGCTTAAATTTACAAAATTGTTAAGGAAATTTTTTTATCATACTGATTTCCGCATCATATTTATAATAAAACGTCTTTAGGTAGCTTTTTCTCAGCGAAGGATCGAACCCCTGACTCGTTGCGTAGCGGTGTTGTATATTTATTTACCTGCCCCAGGTGTCTCCTTGGGAATTACATCGGCAGCACTGTTCGCTCTCTCAGGGCTAGATTTTATTCGCATATGGGAATAAGTGGCCGAACAGGTAAAATTTTAAAAACTAAGGAAGCCTCGAGTATTCGTGAACATAGCATTAAATGCAAAATTGATGTCACTTTAGACAATTTTAAAATTCTTGGTTGTAATACTTGTCCCAACTCACTAAGAATTTTAGAATCCCTTTTCATTAAAGCATTGTCCCCTAGTCTGAATGTTGACTCATCGTCCGTCCCTCTCAATTTGCTATGATCCCTCCTCCTTCCCCAATTCCTTATAATCCCTCCTTCCCCTATCTCCCTCGCCATCCTTCGTGTTTCCCGTTCTTTGCCTCTGCTCAAATTAGTCGGCCTCGGATACTGCTGTGTAAGGTAGATAGCTCCATTATTCCAGTGTACTATTGGTAATTTTTCCAGTGTATTAATTTCACATTTACTACATGTATTTAAAAATAACTTCTTAATTTTTATATGTAAATCTGTATAACTTAGAATTTAACCCTCTTTTCTCAGTCTTTTAAAATTTGTCTTTACGAATAGGTTATAGAAATTTTCTGTTTTGTTTTTCATTCAATATTGATTTTAATTTCACATTGTTATTAAACAGCCTGAAGATGAGCGTATTGCTCGAAACGTTGCGCAATAAAGAAGACTTTTCATGGCATTTACAATTCTCCTTGTCATTGGATTTCTCCTAAATATTAAATTGAAGCTCTGTAGAAGCAACCCGCATAATTATATATATTCAAGGTATGGACAAGATGGCCTCAGGGCTTATCGCCATGTTTGGAAGACTTCACGAAAGTTTCTCAAGTCAAAACTGGACTGTTATTTTCTTGAAATGTGTCGGACTTGCAGGATTTTCCCGAAATTTGTTTACTTCAAACTCTACCGTGATAATCTATATGACTCTGAATTTTATCAATCGTCCCTGGAATATTTATTAAATAATGAAATTAATTATAAAATCAAAATATCAGATTCGCATAACAAGTCTCTTGGGCATTATATAACTACTCTTAAAAATACCTTGTCGTTGTTGGACTATTTATTAATAATTTCTCTTGTACAACGTGAACTAGAAAAATTTCACTCTACCATCTTGGAAACACATGAACGTAAGTTAAAGGCTTTGGGAATGAATTCACCAAATTTTTTCAATTCAGAGAAGGTAATTTCGAATCTTTCTAGTTACACACTCTCCCCTCGGGAAAAGTTTTTACTGTCACTTGGTTTGCAATTTAAGCTTCCGTTGTTTCAATATATAAGCCTTCGTTTTTTTCTTTACTTTGAAAAATTTTTCAATGGCTTGAAAAATGTTCCCCATGTGGGGGATTTCAATAATCTCAAATGTCAGTTCTCAAATTTAACTCAAGAATTTTTTCTTAAACTTAGAAATCTTAAATTTCAATCTTTCATATTTAGGAAGAGTGATTTGCAGTGTATTAAGAATTTGGCAAAGAACCAGGAGATTGTTGTGACTAGACCAGACAAGGGTAACGGAGTGGTTATTTTGAATAAATCGGACTACATAAACAAAACTAATGAAATCCTAAGTGATCTTACTAAATTCAAACAAATTCTAGAACCTGTAAATAAAGTCATTGTAAGGTTAGAAGACCAGGTTAATAGATTTCTGTCACGACTAAAGTCCTTAAAGATAATAAAAAATGATACTTACTCTCAGTTGTTCGCATCTGGTGCTAATCTTGCTCAATTATACTGTCTGCCTAAAATCCATAAAGCTGGAACACCTCTCCGTCCTATTTTAGCTTCGTATAACTTACCCACCTTTCAATTGGCAAAATTTGTTGTTCGTCTCCTGTCCCCCTTTGCGAAAAATGTTTACACTATAAATAACTCGTTTGAATTCCAAAAAGAACTCCTGGGTAAAAACTTCGATTCAAAAAAGTTTTTTGTCAGTTTTGATGTAAAGTCACTTTTCACAAATGTACCTGTATCTGAAACTATTGCCATTATTTTAGATAGGGTTTTTAGCTCAGTTGATAATTTTCATGGGTTTTCATTGTCTCATTTGAAGGAACTTTTAGAATTGGTCTTCAAACAATGCTATTTCACTTTCAACAATAAGGTTTACCAACAAATTGATGGGGTAGGGATGGGATCACCAGTCGGACCGTTAGCAGCTGACTTTTTTATGACTCATTTAGAAAGTGTAATTTTTAGACAATCTCCCACTCATCTCAAGCCAATTTTCTATCGACGCTTCGTTGATGATTCGATAGCAGTCTTTGATAATGCGGTACAAGCGCAACAATTCTTTAACTTCCTAAATTCTTTGCACCCCAATATAACGTATACAATGGAAACTGAGCAAAATGGCTCCCTCCCCTTCTTAGATCTTTTAATTTCGAAAAACGGTGATTCTATTACTACATCAGTTTATAGGAAACCCACTTTCACTGGTTTGGGCATGAATTTTTTTAGTTTTACTGATTTCAACTATAAGATGTCTTGTATTAAAACTCTCCTGTTCAGAGGATATAATTTGACCTCTAATTTTACCTTACTTAATGATGAATTTAATAATCTAAGATCATACTTTACTAATAATAGTTTTCCTGTTCAATATGTAGACAAACTAATTAGATCCTTCTTAAATAATGTTTATAGCCCTCAACTTCCATGTATTACAGTGCCGAAGGATATAAAATATTTCTTGGTACCTGAAATGGGTCCCTTGAATAAGGAATTTAAGCTTAAATTTACAAAATTGTTAAGGAAATTTTTTTATCATACTGATTTCCGCATCATATTTATTAATAAAACGTCTTTAGGTAGCTTTTTCTCAGCGAAGGATCGAACCCCTGACTCGTTGCGTAGCGGTGTTGTATATTTATTTACCTGCCCCAGGTGTCTCCTTGGGAATTACATCGGCAGCACTGTTCGCTCTCTCAGGGCTAGATTTTATTCGCATATGGGAATAAGTGGCCGAACAGGTAAAATTTTAAAAACTAAGGAATCCTCGAGTATTCGTGAACATAGCATTAAATGCAAAATTGATGTCACTTTAGACAATTTTAAAATTCTTGGTTGTAATACTTGTCCCAACTCACTAAGAATTTTAGAATCCCTTTTCATTAAAGCATTGTCCCCTAGTCTGAATGTTGACTCATCGTCCGTCCCTCTCAATTTGCTATGATCCCTCCTCCTTCCCCAATTCCTTATAATCCCTCCTTCCCCTATCTCCCTCGCCATCCTTCGTGTTTCCCGTTCTTTGCCTCTGCTCAAATTAGTCGGCCTCGGATACTGCTGTGTAAGGTAGATAGCTCCATTGTTCCAGTGTACTATTGGTAATTTTTCCAGTGTATTAATTTCACATTTACTACATGTATTTAAAAATAACTTCTTAATTTTTATATGTAAATCTGTATAACTTAGAATTTAACCCTCTTTTCTCAGTCTTTTAAAATTTGTCTTTACGAATAGGTTATAGAAATTTTCTGTTTTGTTTTTCATTCAATATTGATTTTAATTTCACATTGTTATTAAACAGCCTGAAGATGAGCGTATTGCTCGAAACGTTGCGCAATAAAGAAGACTTTTCATGGCATTTACAATTCTCCTTGTCATTGGATTTCTCCTAAATATTAAATTGAAGCTCTGTAGAAGCAACCCGCATAATTATATATATATATATATATATTATATATATGTATATATAAATATATATATATGTAAAAAATACATTACATATATATATACAGTATATATATAAAACATTACATATATATATATATATATAATATATATATATATATATATATATGCATATAACTGCAATGACCGCGCAGTATATAAATGAATAGAAACGACATAAGTGTTAATTATGTCCTATTTTGAGTGAAATAAAATAAACTTTATATGAGGGAGTGTTGTTTTATGCTACCTTGCAATAACGAACAAATGAAAAATGACGTGACCGCCCGGGAATCGAACCCAGGATCTTCCGATTGCCGGTCAGATATGCTACCACTACACCACGGTCACCTCATTTTTCATTTGTTCGTTATTTCTCTTCCTCGTGTGCAGAACACTCCTCTATACTTACGTCGTTTCTATACATTAATATACTGTGTGGTCATTGCAGTTAAATGTACATATTCATGATTTGCGAGGGTGCCCTCTCAAGGCATTGGTTTCTGCCCTATGTAGGAGAATTGCGACTTCTGACTAATCGAGGTCCGTGGTGTAGTGGTAGCATATCTGACCGGCAATCGGAAGATCCTGGGTTCGATTCCCGGGCGGTCACCTCATTTTTCATTTGTTCGTTATTTCTCTTCCTCGTGTGCAGAACACTCCTCTATACTTATGTCGTTTCTATACATTAATATACTGCGTGGTCAATGCAGTTATATATATATATATATATATATATATATATATATATATATACAGGGCGTCCCAAAAAAATGTATACACACTTTAAATAATTATAAAGGCAGTGTTTATTAAAATACATTTCATTTTCAAAATGTAATAGAATCTACAGACATTATTTAATTGTTTTTTGAACGCCTGTTTTCAAACTGACGTCCGTTCTGGTCCAGGCACTGCTGATAACGCGAAGCAATGGAATCGCAAACATCACGAAACATTTCGTTTGGTATTTGTGTGCATTCTCGTTCAATGGCTGCTCTCAATTCAGCGACTGTTGCAGGTTTTATAGCGTAGACTTTGTCTTTTAAGTATCCCCATAAAAAAAAGTCTAGTGGTGTGAGGTCTGGTGAACGCGGAGGGTATTCTACGAAACCCCTTCGTCCAATCCACATCCACATCGTGCCAAGTACCACTCGCAATACTCCACTCTTCGGTCCGGATCATCTTCATTAATAGCATGGACTAATCTTGGAATGTAACTTTTCCATTGACAGCGCTTCAAAATGCGTTCGACAGACGATTCTGAAATTCCTACCTCACGACTCGCTTGCCGCACAGATTTTCTTGGACTTTGGTGATACGTTTCCAGTACTCTTTCTTGCTTTGTGGGGCTTGTCGATGTCCGTGGTCTTCCGGAACGCTTCTTGTGGACATTCTGAATAGTTCCATCGGCTTCAAACTTATCTCTAATTCGAGTGATGGTAAGTCGCGTTGGTGAATCTGTTTGAAACTCCCTCCTAAACTGTCTTTGCACTTCAACTGCGTTTTCACACTTCCAGTAGCATTTCAGAATGAATTTCCTTTGTTGGAAGCTTAGTCTGACTGCCATTATTAATTCTAATGGGTTTAACTTGGAAAGAAAGAAACATCAATTGAGCTATCAGCTGTTAAAGTGTGTATACATTTTTTTGGGACGCCCTGTATATATATATATATGGGAATGAACTCAGAATGGTTCCCTGAGATTTTTATGATACACACAGACCGTGCATGGAACAAGGAACTCTTCTTGGATAATTAAATCCACTATAGTCCGAATAAGTAATGGTAAACGACAAATATCATAGTTTTTCTTTTTCATGATGCTAGCCCGACGCGGTCAACGGGTCACTCGCAAAGAGGTCCCATAAATATAGCTTCCCTGACCAGCTATCTGCAAAGCAGACAGGATCCAGCTTTGGGACATGGATCTAGGGTTTAAAGCAGCCTAGCCTTGCTACATTTACAACCTCAATATAAACAAAAGACTCGCTGTCTTCACGTCAGATTGAATACATCAAAGAAAAAGGGGTAACTATTATATTTTAGCCAAAAACCAAAACTTAAACCTCAACTGGCAGAATTGAGCGTCCACTTTTCAAGGCACATAACATGTCCGTTTCAAGATGGGAATGAACTCAGAATGGTTCCCTCAGTTTTTTATGATACACACAGAACGTGCATGGAACAAGGAACTCTTCTTGGATAATTAAATCCACTATACTCCGAATAAGTAATGGTAAACGACAAATACCATAGTTTTTCTTTTTCATGATGCTAGCCAGACGCGGTGAACGGGTCACTCGCAAAGAGGTCCCATAAATATAGCTTCCCTGACCAGCTATCTGCAAAGCAGACAGGATCCAGCTTTGGGACATGGATCTAGGGTTTAAAGCAGCCTAACCTTGCTACATTTAGAACCTCAATATAAGCAAAAGACTCGCTGTCTTCACGTCAGATTGAATACATCAAAGAAAAAGGAGTAACTATTATATTTTAGCCAAAAACCAAAACTTAAACCTCAACAGGCAGAATTGAGCGTCCACTTTTCAAGGCACATAACATGTCCGTTTCAAGATGGGAATTAACTCAGAATGATTCCCTGAGTTTTTTATGATACACACAGACCGTGCATGGAACAAGGAACTCTTCTTGGATATATATATATATATATAATACATTACATATATATATAAATAAAATACATTACATATATATACATATATAAAAAATACATTACATATATATATACATATAGAAAAAATACATTACATATATATGTATATATATATATATATGTAAAATAAATACGTATATATATAATAAAAAAAAAAATATATATATATATATATATATATATATATATATATATATATATATATATATATATATATATATATAAAATACATATATATATATATATATATATAAAATACATATATATATACAAGGTGTCCGAAAATTATCTGTACAATTTTTGGCTGTTATTAAAAGTCAACCATGAAGTGTAGAAATTCCAATGTTGTCCCATTTTACAGAGAATCTCATTAAGTTTTTTCTGATATCACGTTTTGACAAGTTTTATAGAAATGTACGGGGGTGACAGACATTGATGATTTAAAAGCAAGAATCACATCTGCTATTGAGCGAATTGATGTGGATATGCTGCAGCGTACATGGCAACATTTGGAGTATCGATTGGATGTTTTGCGAATCACTAATGGTGCACATATCGAATGTTTGTAACAACGTTACTTTAATACAAGAACTTTTGAAAATACAGATTCTAAATAATTTTGTTTAAGAATTTTACGTGTGTTATCAAGAATTTTATTAAAAGATGAAATTGTACAGATAATGTTCGGACACTGGAATTTCTAAAAAACTTGTCAAAACTTGGTATCAGAAAAAACTTAATGAGATTCTCTGTAAAATGGGACAACACTGGAATTTCTACACTTCATGGTTGACTTTTAATAACAGCCAAAAATTGTAGATAATTCTCGGACACCCTGTATATATAAAATATATATATATATATATATATATATATAATATATATATATATTATATATATATATATATATATATATAAAATACATATATATATAAAAAATACATATATATATAAAAAATACATACATATATATATAAATAAATACATATATATATATATATGTAAAGAACGACGCTTTGTATAGGAGAATTATCCGCGCAAGATGAGCGAAAGAACGAAACAAATGAAAAAATGAGGTACCCACCCGGGAATCGAACCCGGGATCTTCCGATTGCCGGTCAGATATGATAACCACTACACCACAGGCCTCACCCAAACAAATGCCGTAATTCCTCTACATACGCGCAGAAACCAATGCCCCAAAGGGGCACCCCTCGCATGCCGTAACATATATACATTATAACTGCAAACACGCAGTATAATTAACGTAAAGAACGACGCTTTGTATAAGAGAATTATCCGCGCAAGATGAGAGCGAAAGAACGAAACAAATGAAAAAATGAGGTACCCACCTGGGAATCGAACCCGGGATCTTCCGATTGCCGGTCAGATATGATAACCACTACACCACAGGCCTCACCCAAACAAATGCCGTAATTCCTCTACATACGCGCAGAAACCAATGCCCCAAAGGGGCACCTCCCGCATGCCGTAACATATATACATTATAACTGCAAACACGCAGTATAATTAACGTAAAGAACGACGCTTTGTATAGGAGAATTATCCGCGCAAGATGAGAGCGAAAGAACGAAACAAATGAAAAAATGATTCCCGGGTGGGTACCTCATTTTTTCATTTGTTTCGTTCTTTCGCTCTCATCTTGCGCGGTTAATTCTCCTATACAAAGCGTCGTTCTTTACGTTAATTATACTGCGTGTTTGCAGTTATAATGTATATATGTTACGGCATGCAGGAGGTGCCCCTTTGGGGCATTGGTTTCTGCGCGTATGTAGAGGAATAACGGCATTTGTTTGGGTGAGGCCTGTGGTGTAGTGGTTATCATATCTGACCGGCAATCGGAAGATCCCGGGTTCGATTCCCGGGTGGGTACCTCATTTTTTCATTTGTTTCGTTCTTTCGCTTTCATCTTGCGCGGATAATTCTCCTATACAAAGTGTCGTTCTTTACGTTAATTATACTGCGTGTTTGCAGTTATAATGTATATATGTTACGGCATGCGGGAGGTGCCCCTTTGGGGCATTGGTTTCTGCGCGTATGTAGAGGAATAACGGCATTTGTTTGGGTGAGGCCTGTGGTGTAGTGGTTATCATATCTGACCGGCAATCGGAAGATCCCGGGTTCGATTCCCGGGTGGGTACCTCATTTTTTCATTTGTTTCGTTCTTTCGCTTTCATCTTGCGTGGATAATTCTCCTATACAAAGCGTCGTTCTTTACGTTAATTATACTGCGTGTTTGCAGTTATAATGTATATATGTTACGGCATGCGGGAGGTGCCCCTTTGGGGCATTGGTTTCTGCGCGTATGTAGAGGAATTACGGCATTTGTTTGGGTGAGGCCTGTGGTGCAGTGGTTATCATATCTGACCGGCAATCGGAAGATCCCGGGTTCGATTCCCGGGTGGGTACCTCATTTTTTCATTTGTTTCTTTCTTTCGCTCTCATCTTGCGCGGGTAATTCTCCTATACAAAGCGTCGTTCTTTACGTTAATTATACTGCGTGTTTGCAGTTATAATGTATATATATATATATATATATTATATATATATATATGTGATCAGTCTTTCATTGTTAACAGACGTGTTTTATCGAATGTCCAGCAGTGTTATCAATTGAATAAGTGGTTTTCGTTGAAGTGTTTTAAAAAAAATAGTGTTCGGTGCATTCATAACTAAATTAATTTGGAGCTACTAATCATTCATTAACGAATATATTTCGTTTATTGACGTTATTCAGTACTATATTATTTGATCAAACCAAGGCTACTGCACGTGGCTTGCCTTGTTTGTTTTTCAAATCTATTAGAAAACGTGTTCACATAAGGTTCATTTTTCCTTCCTTCGAGAGGTCAGGTAGAGTGCGGTCACACCGTGTGAAAAAAAGGAAAAAAGTCGGGTCGAATCGCGGACAGATAAGTATTATAAACACTCTTCTTTTACAGATCTTTTGTCGGGAGCTTAATTCTATATTCATATAGTATAAATTTGTTACAAGAACCTGTTTCTGCGTTTCAAAAACGCGGTAGACCTACATTGTAATTTATTATTTTCCAAACGCTCGTTTTTTGTTTTTTGTTTTTTTGTTTGTTGTTGTTTAACTAATTAAAAGCATGGCACCCCCGTCAAGTACTTGCAGTCGCTGTGAAGGGAAATTTGCCGCTTACGCGTTTACAATGGCTAATAATAATGAACAGTTAGTTTGCAGGTGGTGCTCAAGCACGGAAGTGCTGAGGAACGAGTTAGAACGTGAGAAGGAGGCCAGAGTAAGACTTGAAGAAAGGGTGATGCTCCTGACGGCAAAATTAGAATCCCTTGAGACTCCAGTTACGACCCCTCCTGCCTCAGTTTCTACTAATAACACAGGTCAACAAAAAAACATTTTTTTTTCGTTGCCAAGGAAATTCGTACGAATTTAGGGTATTTTGGGGTTGCTGAATTCCAAAATGAAAGTAGTTTTTCCGATTTGGCTCTAGTTCTTGAGATAATGAATACCCTCAATTAATAGGAAACGTAACCATAACGCGTGCATATGGGAAACTACCGGAACATTCTAGATGGTGAGACCGAATAAAATGCCATTATGTATTTCATGTGTTTACTTTTGTATGATTTGAGACAATTTCAATGCGATTTGTAAGTAGGCTCCGCCTGAACATTACATTTTTTGCATTTTTACGTGTTTCAATGGGGTACCAATTATCTCATAAATTAGAGCCAATCTAGCAAAACCGATGTCATATTCGGAATCAGCACCACAAAGTTACCCCAAAATCACTCTAATATGATTGGCAATAAAATGAGTGTTGACCAGTGTAATATAAATAGTATTAATAGCCCTCTCTCTTCCCCTAGTTCTCAACCCTTCGTTCGAGTGCGTAATGGAGCCCCATTGAGAAAACCTAAGACATGTCAACCAGTAATAACAAACAATAATTTTTCTGTTTTAGGTTTCGATGATGCTGATGAACCGGAAATACGACTCGTTGGCGATTCCATTGTTCGAGGGCAGCTGGAGGAATTCTGTGGGAGAAACCCTCGTCGTAGGCGCCGTTACTGCTACCCTGGTGCAAGGGTGGAGGATATAGCTAATAGTGTTGACCAATTTACAGACGGTACCTCCGAGGACAAAACGTATGTTATTCATGTCGGTACTAATAATGTTTTAAATTCTAGATCGGAAGAACTGCTGGCTAGGTACAGGGACTTAGTAGAGAGATTAAAGGAAAAAACTAATAAAATTGTCTTAACAGGTATACTTCCTCGAATTATCCAACGTAACGCTTTTTACAGCAAGGCGACCTATATTAACAATAACCTAAAATCTCTTCGCCAACAGGAAGGAGTGCATTTTGCGAATTTTTGGAACAGTTTCTACGGCAGGAGGGATTTGTTCCTCGGAGATGGAGTTCATCTTAATGACGTTGGAGCTGCGCGTTTAGGAAGACTATTACATAATACTGTCTCTTCTTTTCAGGCTGCCGTAACTCGAACTGTCCCAGCGTAAATTCCACAAATTTCCCCTGCGGTCGCGAAGGTGTCGCAATTACAAACAATTTGAAGGTTCTATCCTTAAATGCTCGTAGCCTACGAAATAAAAGAAACGAATTTTTTTTCTTTAATTGCTTGTAAAGACTGATTTAATTGCGATAAATGAATCGTGGCTTAGCATGAAACACGTGACTTGACTTTGTAGGGGAGTATCAAATTAGAGGTTATAGACTTTTTGTTAAAAATAGAATAGGTATGCGAGGAGGAGGTGTTATGTTGTATATCAAATATAATATTGCGAACGTTATAGAAGTAAAGCACACAATTCCAGAACTGATAGATTCGACTATACCAGAACTTAAATTGAACGATTTCAAACTTCTTGTTGCGGATATATATAGGCCCCCTAATCAAACAGCTGATACGGACGAAGCGTTATATCGTGAACTAAAGAGAATAATCGGCAGTGAGCAGGCTTTAGTTATGGGTGACTTTAATTGCGCCAACGTGAATTACGATACAATGCAGGGAGACGGGGAAGGTAATCGTTTAGTTAATTTTCTCGAGGATAGCTTTCTTATTCAAAAGGTTGGGGAACCTACGAGGTTGAACAGTATTTTAGATTTAGTAATAACTACGGATGATAGGCTAATTACTGATCTTCAAGTAATAGAACCGTTAAGCAGTAGCGATCACAATATGGTAGAGTTTGTCCTCTCAGTAAGTCACTCGAAACCAGCTAACTCGACTAAAATTCCTAACTTCTAGCACGCAGACTTTTGTAAATTTTGAAATAAATTGTCACACGTCAATTGGGAAAGCGTAATGGGGAACTCCAACGCAAAACTAATGTGGAATTCGTTCGAAACAGTATTTAGGACTATAAATGAGGAATGTGTACTGTACAAAATTAAGCGTGCGAAAGTAAACAACAAGCCCTTGTGGTTTACTTCTAGAGTAGGAGACATTATAAAGAGTAGAGATAGGGCTTATAGGCAACATAAGTGCGATAAAGACAATTTGTTGTTACGAAACAACTACATATCTCTGAGGCGTGAAGCGAAAAGTTTAATAAAAAAGTCCAAGCACGAATTTGAAATCTCCATAGCTCGTGACGGTAAAGAAAACCCCAAGCGATTCTTTCAATACGTCAATAATAGAAATCCAGTAAAAAGTGTCTTGGTCCATTGAAAAATGTAAAAGGAGATCTAGTTTCTGAAAACAAGGAAATGGCTACCTTGCTAAACGAATTTTTTAGGTCAGTTTTTACTATAGAAGATGTAACGAATATCCCTACGGTCATAGATATAATACCTTTTGATAATGGTAATATTTTGGATAATATCGTGGTAAGAGAAGGGGAGGTAATGCGCTATATAGGTAAAATGAAAACGCGTAAATCACCGGGGCCGGATTCCATATATCCCATACAACTAAAAGAATTAAAAGATAGCATTGTTGTGCCGCCAACAAAGATTTTTAATGCGTCTATTTCTGAGGGGTGCGTACCAGATAATTTCAAGTTAGCAAACGTAACACCTATCTTTAAGAAAGGCGATAAAGGTGCGGCGGGAAATTATAGGCCAATCAGTTTAACGTCTGTTGTAGGTAAGCTACTGGAATCAATAATTAGGGATCGTATAGTCGAACACTTAGAATTGCATAAACTAGTTAGAAATACGCAGCACGGTTTTAGGCGAAACAAATCTTGCTTAACTAATCTTTTAGAATTTTTCCAAAGCGTGGTTGGCATTTACGATAGACATCGGGCGGTTGATGTAGTGTATTTAGATTTTCAAAAAGCGTTTGACACCGTGCCGCACAAAAGACTCATTGAAAAAACTAACGCTCATGGAATCAGGGGTGTAGTAATAAATTGGCTAGAAGAGTGGTTGCGAGGTAGGAAACAGAGGGTGGTCGTTGATGGAGCGGAGTCGTGTTGGGCTAATGTAGCGAGTGGCGTTCCTCAGGGTTCTGTATTCGGCCCCTTGCTTTTTCTTATATATATTAACGATATAGTGTCGGCCTAGTCAGTACAGCTTCAAAGTTTGCGGATGACACGAAGCTGGGTGGTAGGGCGATTAATGACGAAGATAGAGGTAAAATCAAGGAAGATCTGAATAAAATCGTTGATTGGTCAGTCACATGGGAAATGAGATTTAACGTTGATAAGTGCAAAATTTTGCATATAGGTTCGCGTAACGGTAATTTTGCGTATAGTATGTCAGGGAAAGATTTAACGAGCGTAGAGCAGGAAAAAGATTTAGGAGTTATAGTCATTGGTGCTTTAAAAGTAGCGAAACAAAGTACAGCAGCGGTTAATAAGGCGAACAAAGTGTTAGGTTTTATAGCTCGAAATTTTGAGTACAAATCGCGCGATATTATAGTTCCTCTTTATAAATTATTAGTTAGACCCCATTTCGAGTACGCTGTCCAATTTTGGAATCCACATATGCGCAAAGATATCGACAAAATCGAAAGAGTTCAAAGACGAGCAACTAAGATGATTCCGTCGCTTAGGTCAAAGTCGTACGAGGACAGGCTTAAGGAGTTAAAATTGACTAAACTCGAGACTAGGAGGCTAAGGGGTGATCTAATCCAGGTTTTCAAAATTATGAATGGGTTCGATAACGTAGATACAGATAGCTTTTTCGTAATATCTCAATATAATAGAAGAAATAACGGGTGTAAGTTGACAAGTAGAAGGTTCGAGACAGTAGTTGCCAAAAACTTTTTTATGCATAGAATAGTAAATAGCTGCAACAGTTTGCCGGTAGAAGTAATTAGTAGCACGTCTATAAACATGTTTAAAAATCGATAAGACAAATATGTTGATAGATTGGGTATAGTTTAAGGTAGTAAAATTAAGGCTTTGTGGTGATAGATCCCACAGCTCAACACAAGTGTTGTGGGATATAGGGAGGCAGCATCTTGGGTTAGGGGATACTCTCTGTCCTTACACACCCCATTTAAAGAGATTCCTCTGCCGAGCGGTGCCCCCCATACTGTGAGGTATTGAAAAACTCATGATCTTCACTTGCCCCACAAACACCTTTAAATGGGAGACCCAAAATGGGTGCACACACATTTCTACATTACTGTACAGTCTTTACAGCCACACCTACACTTTTCCTCCTAAGTATATATTTAATGTATATGGTTGTAAATTTTGACTTGGTCCGCAATCGATATGGACCGTGACTTATTTTTCTTTGGCAAGGTACTAGTATTGACGGATACGGTAATGAAATTGACTGGATTCTTTGGATCTGATATATTTGCATGTCGGTTATAAATAGATATAGAGTGTAACATATTTGTGGATAGTAGTCTATTATCACTTGATCCTCTGGATCCAGAGATTCTATCTTTAGTTTTAAATTGATAATTATTTAGTTTTGTAAAAATTGGTCGTTGCCAATGTACAGGCAGTTTTTGCATAAATTTCTTATGTTCTAGTGGTTCGGAACCCACGTAAAATTGTAGGTCCCCTCAGCCACCACGAAGGACATACACAATACACAATTACGAACACAGTTACGTAGACCAGCCATGAGTGGATCCTAGGGTCTTTGTTGGTCTGAAACATTATAACATTATATATAAATACATACATAATATATATATATATATATATATATACATTTTTTTTTTTTGTAAAGAACAACGCTTGTGTAGAAGAACGTTCCGCACAAGATGAGGAGGAAGAACGAACATTGGTTTCTGCTCGTATGTAGGAGAATTACGACATTTGAATAATCGAGGCCCATGGTATAGTGGATATCATATCTGACCGGCAATCGGAAGATCCCGGGTTCGATTCCTGGGTGGTAACCTCATTTTTCATTTGTTCGTTCTTCCTCCTCATCTTGTGCGGAACGTTCTTCTACACAAGCGTCGTTCTTTACATTAATTATACTGTGTGTTGTTTGCAGTTAAAAATGTGTATATATATATATATATATATATATGTAAAATACATATATTTACATCCTGAGGATATCATTAGACGAAAGCGCTTGAGCACCACTTTGTGTTTCTTTTCCCTTCTTGGTTTTATTCATCACACATATATATATATATATATATAAATACGTACATATATATATATTTTCTGTTTCTCCTTGATAATGTGAATATATCACGAAAGCGCTCGGACTTCGTGTTTCCTTTTCCCTGTGGTTGTTTGCTCATTAATAAGATCACGTGTTATTCTGTGATTTTAGTGCCTATATATATATATATATATAATACATATATATATATATATACACATACATATGTATATATACGGTATATATAAAATACATATATTTATATATATGTATATATACATATGTATATATATATAAAATACATATGTATATTATATATATATGTATTTTATATATATATATATATATATATATATATATATATATATATATATATATGTATTTTATATATATATATGTATATATATATATATTAGACCGTTTCACAATTATATGGTAATTTTTCAAATTGAATTTTGATAAACGCACACACTTTTAGTTTTTTATATAAAGGAAGAAAAACAAATAGAGAAAATATCATTTTATTTGAATGATAAAAGGGCACCCCTCAGATGGCACTTCTTTTACATTAATGGATAATTAGAGCAAATATAAGACTGAACGAAAAATATGTTTTAAAACAAAGCGACTTAAATTCTATTTAAGACATATTGATTAAGAATATAGGGATTTCAATGGCTGAGGGACCTTCTTTCTCTGATTTTCAATGATTTGAAAGGCCAGTTGTCTCTCTTCCTCACTCTTTGTGAGCTTCTCATTAAACTCTGTAGCCAGTTTGACTCCTCGTTCAGCAGAGTCGTTGATTACTTTGACTGCCATGACCCGATTACGGTGCTCCTCAATGTCTTCAAGTTTCTTGGGAATTTCTACTGTATTTTCAAACACTTGAAGAAGTCTTGTGTTTGAGTTGTGACAAAACTGGTAATCTTTAAGTCATTGGGGTTTTGCAACATTCGGGGGTCCACCTTTCTTGCCCTCACTTTTCGAGGAGGCGCGTGGTGAAGGTTGTGGAGCATTAGAACCTTATCATCTTCAGTCACGAGGTTTGAGAAAAAGCCAAATCCTACAAGATCCTCACTCAAGTACCAACCATGGTTCTGAAGTTTTTTGAGGGCTGTAGCACCCACTTCCTTATCAACCTGGATCTTGTAGATATGTAGCATCTTGAGGAGGGCCAAATCATTTGCTGGAGCATCAATTCCAACTGGAGATGTATACCAAGCTTGAAGATAAACTGTCACTGAAAAGGCGTTTATTCGTATTAGAGCTTGTTTTTCATGAGGGGTGAGAAGGAATTGGTTCCTAAATAAGTAAATTTTTAAGGAATAGATGCCCTTTCCCATCCATCTAGCTCTGCTGTAAGCTCCTGGGTAGTGGAATCTGCTATCAGAGCCTTTATTTGTTTTAGGCATTGGACAACCAAGGAAGATAAGTGCAAGTTCTAAGTATTCCCTGTAGTCACCTCGAGTGTGGCCCTCTTGAAGTTTGGAGTTGATGAAAGAAATAAGCTTGTCTCTGTGCTTCAAGATCCAATGATCTAAAGATTCTGAGGTGAGATCATTGGGTTCATAGGGCTTGTAATTCTGCTGATTAACGTTATCCCAACAATCTCTGAATCGATTGAATAAGGGAATTTGTGGACCCGAAGAAGAGAAAAACATGTCAAAAACTGCAGTGATAAGAAGCTCGTGGATATGGTGGCGGCATGCCAGAAAAAGGAGTGATCTCTGAAGGGCCTTTTGGATGATGGTACAAGCCCCAGCATGGATACCTGTATTGCTTGCAGTAGTATCAAAACAAAGGCCTGCTACCCACTCATTTACTTGTGGCCATTGCTTCAAGACATCTAAAACTGCTCTCCCATTTCTTCTCCCGTTCCAGAAATAAGCTTTGGAATAGACAGTAATTTTTCTAATTCGCCTGCACCAGTCACAACAATGGGCATTACATCAATCTTACCCCATGCATGGATGGAAGAAGCTTTCCATCAAAATGAATTATTAAAGGGGTATTTGGTTGGAAACTGGCTTTAATGTCTTCTCCCATCTGCATCCGTGTTGATCGCCGAGACCTGTAAATAGAGGATGATGAAAGTGTGATCTCTTCAATTTCCACTCCAGCAGCTGAAAGGGCAGGTGCCACAATGTGCATAGCAGCTCTTGCAGATGTTCCAGTGCGGTCCAGAGCAGCCAAGAACTTTTTATCCCTAACAATTACACCTGGTTCAAGCTTCTCCTTTTTTGAAGATGATGATGTGAGTGCTCTGTAGAACAATTCATCACCAGATGATTCTTCACTTCCTCCTGAACCGGAATTTTCACATTGGTTGAGATCCACAACCTTTGTCAATTGCCTCATTTCTTCCTTTGATTTCCTGCGAAGTTTTTCTATTCTTTCCATGCTTATCTGTCGTGCTTTTGCCTTTCTTGAAAACTCCTTGTCTTCTGGACCCATAATCATTTTCCGATCGTTCCTTTGATCCTTAAGAAAATCTTTATCCTCCTGCAATTTTATTTCTGTTTCCACTTCTGAATGAGCTACATCGAAAAGCTTCTTTAAGCTGGTGACAAATTCTGCTTCATTCTTCTCTTGGGTAGGAGTTCGTCGAGTTCGGTTCTTGACCAGCCCTTCATGCTTATTGTAAAGCCTTTTAAGCTTTGAGACAATATAAGGCTTGTGGGATGTAATTAAGGAGGCTTTTTCCCACATAGCAATAACTTCGTTGGCTACAGTTGCGCAAGCTACAGAGACATTTTGCTTTCCCACCTTAATGTGATAAAAAAGACGTTTAAGGACATCACTGTTAGTTGGAAGCTGCTTCTCAGAAAAACCCTCTTCCAGCACTTGTTCGACCAACCAGACTTCACACTTGTTTCTGGTTTTTGCCATAATTCTGAGGGAAAAAGTTTTACCACCTGTTAGTCTTAATAATAATATAATATAATCATTAATCACTCACCTAAATTATATTATGACTTGATTACTGTAAGAAAGTTGTAAAGTAACATGAAGTAACCTTTCTAGAACAGTAAACTTGTGAAAATATCAGTAATTATAGATGAAAAAGCAAATAAAACATCATATAATCCATAAAGGGAAAAAATGGAAATTCTAGAATAGTTATCCTGAAGGAAGAATTTTCTAGAATTCTCTCTAAAGAATATAGGGGGGTTACTGGACCATTCCTGAAAATGACCTACTTATCTTCCAATTTTATTTATGAATTTTATATACCAAATTTAAGAGGACATCACAAAATAAATAAATATATTTGCCAGAAAAATGAAAATTTTCTCATGAGGGGTAAAATAGATATGCATTGAGGGGTGGGATAACAATAAGCTCTTGTCTTAATATTTTGCAGGAAGTCTTTATTCATGACATATTACTTTTTTAGTATGTGTGCGTTGAGCCATCATAAATTTCGATTTTTCGAAACGGCCTAATATATATAATATATATATATATATATATATATATATATTATATATATATATAATACATATATATATATGTATATATATAATACATATATATATATATAAATATATATATATATATAAAATACATATATATATTATATATATATTATATATATATATTATATATATATATAAAATACATATATATATATATATATATAATCTTATATATATATATATATATATATAATACATTGTTAAAAACAGAATAGGTAGGCGAGGAGGCGGTGTTATGTTGTATATCAAAGATAATATTGCGAACGTTATAGAAGTAAAGCACTCAATTCCAGAACCGATAGATTCGACTATAGCAGAACTTAAATTCAACGATTTCAAACTTCTTGTTGCGGTTATATATAGGCCCCCAAATCAAACAGCTGCTACGGACGAAGCGTTATATCGTGAACTAAAGAGAATAATCGGTAGTGAGCAGGCTTTAGTTATGGGTGACTTTAATTGCGCCAACGTGAATTACGATACAATGCAGGAAGACGCGGAAGGTAATCGTTTTGTTAATTTTCTCGAGGATAGCTTTCTTATTCAAAAGGTTGGGGAACCTACGAGGTTGGACAGTATTTTAGATTTAGTAATAACTACGGATGATAGGCTAATTACTGATCTTCAAGTAATAGAACCGTTGAGCAATAGCGATCACAATATGGTAGAGTTTGTCCGCTCAGTAAGTCACTCGAAACCAACTAACTCGACTAAAATTCCTAGCTTCCAGCACGCAGACTTTAGTAAATTTCGAAATAAATTTTCACACTTCAATTGGGAAAACGTAATGGGGAACTCCAACGCAAAACTAATGTGGGAATCGTTCGTAAAGGTATTTAGGACTATAAATGAGGAATGTGTACCGTACAAAATTAAGCGTGCGAAAGTAAACAACAAGCCCTTGTGGTTTACTTCTAGTAGTAGGAGACATTATAAAGAGTAGAGATAGGGCTTATAGGCTATAAGTGCGATAAAGACAATTGTTGTTACGAAACAACTACATATCTCTAAGGCGTGAAGCGAAAAGTGTAATAAAAAAGTCCAAGCGCGAATTTGAAATCTCCATAGCTCGTGACGGTAAAGAAAACCCAAGCGATTCTTTCAATACGTCAATAATAGAAATCCAGTAAAAAGTGTCTTGGGGCCTTAAAAATGTAAACGGATCTAGTTTCTGAAAACAAGGAAATGGCTACCTTGCTAAACGAATTTTTTACGTCAGTTTTTAATAGAAGATGTAACGAATATCCCTACGGTCATAGACATAATACCTTTTGATAATGGTAATATTTTGGATAATATTGTGTTAGTGAAGGGGAGTAATGCGCTATATTGATAAAATGAAAACGCGTAAATCACCGGGGCCGGATTCCATATATCCCATACAACTAAAAGAATTAAAAGATAGCATTGTTGTGCCGCTAACAAAGATTTTTAATGCGTCTATTTCTGAGGGGTGCGTACCAGATAATTTCAAGTTAGCAAACGTAACACCTATCTTTAAGAAAGGCGATAAAGGTGCGGCGGGAAATTATAGGCCAATCAGTTTAACGTCTGTTGTAGGTAAGCTACTGGAATCAATAATTAGGGATCGTATAGTCGAACACTTAGAATGCATAAACTAGTTAGAAATACGCAGCACGGTTTTAGGCGAAACAAATCTTGCTTAACTAATCTTTTAGAATTTTTCCAAAGCGTGGTTGACGTTTACGATAGACATCGGGCGGTTGATGTAGTGTATTTAGATTTTCAAAAAGCGTTTGACACCGTGCCGCACAAAAGACTCATTGAAAAAACTAAGGCTCATGGAATCAGGGGTGTAGTAATAAATTGGCTAGAAGAGTGGTTGCGAGGTAGGAAACAGAGGGTGGTCGTTGATGGAGCGGAGTCGTGTTGGGCTAATGTAGCGAGTGGCGTTCCTCAGGGTTCTGTATTGGGCCCCTTGCTTTTTCTTATATATATTAACGATTTAGATGTCGGCCTAGTCAGTACAGTTTCAAAGTTTGCGGATGACACGAAGCTGGGTGGTAGGGCGATTAATGACGAAGATAGAGGTAAAATCAGGAAGATCTGAATAAAATCGTTGATTGGTCAGTCACATGGCAAATGAGATTTAACGTTGATAAGTGCAAAATTTTGCATATAGGTTCGCGTAACGGTAATTTTGCGTATAGTATGTCAGGGAAAGATTTAACAAGCGTAGAGCAGGAAAAAGATTTAGGAGTTATAGTCACTGGTGATTTAAAAGTAGCGAAACAAAGTACAGCAGCGGTCAATAAGGCGAACAAAGTGTTAGGTTTTATAGCTCGAAATTTTGAGTACAAATCGCGCGATATTATAGTTCCTCTTTATAAATCATTAGTTAGACCCCATTTGGAGTACGCGGTCCAATTTTGGAATCCGCATATGCGCAAAGATATAGACAAAATCGAAAGAGTTCAAAGACGAGCAACTAAGATGATTCCGTCGCTTAGGTCAAAGTCGTACGAGGATAGGCTTAAGAGTTAAAATTGACTACACTCGAGACTAGGAGGCTAAGGGGTGATCTAATCCAGGTTTTCAAAATTATGAATGGGTTCGATAACGTAGATAGAGATAGCTTTTTCGAAATATCTCAATATAATAGGACTAGAAATAACGGGTGTAAGTTGACAAGTAGAAGGTTCGAGACAGCAGTTGCGAAAAACTTTTTTACGCATAGAATAGTAAATAGCTGGAATAGTTTGCCGGTAGAAGTAATTAGTAGCACGTCTATAAACATGTTTAAAATCGATTAGACGCATATGTTGATAGATTGGGTATAGTTTAAGGTAGTAAAATTAAGGCTTTGTGGGATAGATCCCACAGCTCAACACAAGTGTTGTGGGATATAGGGAGGCAGCATCTTGGGTTAGGGGATACTCTGTCCTTACACACCCCATTTAAAGAGATTCCTCTGCCGAGCGGTGCCCCCCATAGTACTGTGAGGTATTGAAAAACTCATGATCTTCACTTGCCCCACAAACACCTTTAAATGGGAGACCCAAATGGGTGCACACACATTTCTACATTACTGTACAGTCTTTACAGCCACACCTACACTTTTTCTCGTATGTGTATACACAATACACGATTACGAACACAGTTAGGTAGACCAGCCATGAGTGGATCCTAGGGTCTTTGTTGGTCTGAAACATTATAACATTATAACATTATATATATATATATATATATATATATATACAGGGTGTTTGAAAACTTTCTGTACAAATTGTAATGGGGGATAGGCAACACCAAGCCAAACCCTTTTCGTCTATAAGTGTATGTCCGCTGACGTCACCATTCGGCGCGAGAGGGCGCCGCTGCAATTGGCTTAAAGGTGAAGTGGGCTAGACTCGCGCTTTCCGCGGGCATTCTTAAATCGGACGTAGTACGCGTAACATGGAGCGCTTCACGACTGCTGAGATGGCTGACATGCATATGGTGTATGGGGTTGCCAATGGAAACGGAAGAGCTGCTGTGAGGTTGTACCGACAGCGCTTCCCAAACAGACGTGTGCCAAACCACCAAACGTTTGCGCATTTGCATCGGCGACTGCGAGAAACTGGAACATTCCATGCAAACATGCATGACACTGGTCGGGAGAGAAACGTGCGCACTCCTGACATGGAAGAAGAAATCCTACGGCGATTTGAGAACAATCCAAGCGCAAGCACGCGAGGTGTTGCACGTATCCTCGGTGTGAACCACGACCTGGTCTGGAGAGTGTTGCACGAGCAGCAGTTACATCCGTTTCATCGTCGGAGAGTCCAGGCATTACAACCTCGAGATTACCCTCTTCGTGTGGAATTCGCACATTGGTTTCTGAAGCAGACAGCGGTGCTGCCTAATTTTCCGGCTTATGTGCTGTTCTCAGATGAGGCCTGTTTCACACGTGAGGGTGTGTTTAACATCCACAATTCTCACGTGTGAGCGCACGCAAATCCACATGCTACACGGGTGCATGCTCATCAAGAACGGTTCGCCGTCAATGTATGGGCGGGTATCGTCCATGGCAAGTTGATTGGGCCGTATCTGCTGCCTGCCCGACTCGATGGGCGGGTTTATCGGATATTTCTTGAAGAAACGTTGCCGGAACTGCTGGAAGATGTTCCCGTGGCTATTCTTAGACGAATGTGGTTTCAACACGACGGGGCCCCAGCACACTCCAGCAACGATGTGCGGGATTATCTGAACGCCACTTTTGGGGACCGATGGATAGGCCGGGGTGGGCCCGTAGCCTGGCCACCGAGATCGCCCGATTTAACATGCCTCGATTTCTTCCTCTGGGGACACATGAAGAATCTCGTGTACGAGACTCCCATTTACTCAGAAGAAGACCTCGTAGCAAGAATCGCTGTCACCGCTGGAACTGTTCCCGAAATGCCGGGAATCTTTCGACGTGTACGTCGGTCAACGTTTCGACGCTGTCTGGCATGCATTGATGCTACCTGTCGCAACTTTCAGCACCTTCTTTAAATAAACATGTTACGCCTACTACGTCCGATTTAAGAATGCCCGCGGCAAGCGCGAGTCTAGCCCACTTCACCTTTTAGCCAATTGCAGCGGCGCCCTCTCGCGCCGAATGGTGACGTCAGCGGACATACACTTATAGACGAAAAGGGTTTGTCTTGGTGTTGCCTATCCCCAATTACAATTTGTACAGAAAGTTTTCAAACACCCTGTATGTATATACATATATATATATATATATGTATGTATTTATATATATATATATATATATATATATATATATGCATTTTTATATATATATATATTATATATATATATATATATATATATGCATTTTTATATATACATATATATATGCATTTTTATATATACATATATACATATATATATATAATATATATGTATTATATATATGTATCATATATATATATATGTATTTTTATATATATATATATATATATATATAAATACATATATATATATATATATATATAAATACATATATATATATGCATTTATATATATATATATATATATATATATATACATATATATATATATATATGTATTTTATATATGTATATATAGTATTTATATATATATATGTATTTATATATATATATATATGTTTTATATATATATATGTATTTATATATATATATATATATATATATATATCGTAAAGAACGACGCTTGTATAGGAGATATTCCGCGCAAGACGAGAAAGAGAAAACAACAAATGAAAAAATGAAGTACCACCTGGGAATCGAACCCGGGATCTTCCGAATGCCGGTCAGACGCGATAACCACTACACCATGGACTCCACTCTTCCAAATGCCGTAATTCCTCTACATACTCGCAGAAACCAATGCCCCAAGGGGGCTCATCGGGGATTGTTCTGAGCCAGGCGTCTAGTCTTCTTTTGAAGATTTCCACTGCAACTCCCTTCGTGTTTCTTAGGTCTTTGGGCAACTGATTAAACAGTTTTGGTCCTCTCACTACAAAACTATTTTCTTTCAGGGTTAAGGATGTTCCCTGTCTCGCCTTCAATTTGGGAATACGACACAGTCTACCGCTTCTACTTTCCATCGTTGTTTGGGGAGTTATGGGATTCAGAGTAAGATTAGGGACTAGTTTCTCCATTATTTTCCAAGTGTAAATAATGGTGTATCTCTCTCTTCTCCTTTCCAGTGAATATAGGTCTAGTTCTCGTAACCTTTCCCAGTAATTTAGTTCTTTGCACCCATTGATCTTGGCTGTGAAGCTTCTTTGATCCCCTCCAGCTGTCTAATGTCTTCTTTTTTATATGGGGAAGTTAGGACCGAGCAGTATTCTAATTTGGGTATGATCAGGGTTTTCAGTAGAGGAATCATTACATTCCTATCCCTTCGTTTAAAGGTTCTCAATATCTGACCCGTTATTCTCTTTGCTCTGTTTACTGCAATCTTATTTTGTGTTTCAAATTTCGCATCATCTGTCATCACAACCCCTAAATCTTTTGCTCTGGAATTTCTCTGAATTTCCTGTCCATTTGGGGTATAATATTCCATGCACTTTAGGTCTTCTCTTTTTCCGTACAGTAATAGCTGAAATTTCTCGGTGTTAAACTTCATATTGTTGTCTTCAGTCCACTTGTATATATATATATATTATGTATTTATATATATATATATGTATTTTTATATATATATATGTATGATGAATAAAACCACGAAGGAAAGGAAACACAAAATGGTGCTCAAGCGCTTTCGTCTAATGACATCCTCAGTGTTCCTGAGGATGTCATTAGACGAAAGCGCTTGAGCACCATTTTGTGTTTCCTTTCCTTCGTGGTTTTATTCATCATAAATATTTTTCACGTGTTACCTTCGTGAAATAATTTTCATATATATGTATATGTATTTATATTTATATATATATATGTATTTATATATGTGTATATATATATTTATTTATATATATGTATATATACAGTATATGTATTTATATACATATATATATATATGTATTTATATATATACATATATATATATATATATATATATATATATATATATATAAATATGTATTTATATATATATGTAAAGAAAGACGCTTTGTATAGGAGAATTAACCGCGCAAGATGAGAGCGAAAGAAAGAAACAAATGAAAAAATGAGGTAACCACCCGGGAATCGAACCCGGGATCATCCGATTGCCTGTCAGATATGATAACCATTACACCACCATTTGTTTCGTTATTTCGCTCTCATCTTGCGCGGGTAATTTTCCTATACAAAGCTTCGTTCTTTACGTTAATTATACTGCGTGTTTTCAGTTATAATGTATATAATGTTACGGCATGCGAGAGGTGCCCCTTTGGTGCATTGGTTTCTGCGCGCATGTAGAGGAATTACGGCATTTGACTGAGTGAAGCCCGTGGTGTAATGGTTATCATATCTGACCAGCAATCGGAAGATCCCGGGTTCGATTCCCGGGTGGTTACCTCATTTTTTCATTTGTTTCTTTCTTTCGCTCTCATCTTGCGCGGTTAATTCTCCTATACAAAGCGTCGTTCTTTACGTTAATTATACTGCGTGTTTGCAGTTATAATGTATATAATGTTACGGCATGCGGGAGGTGCCCCTTTGGGGCATTGGTTTTTGCGCGCATATGAGGAATTACGACATTTGATTGAGTGAGGCCCGTGGTGTAATGGTTATCATATCTGACCGGCAATCGGAAGATCCCGGGTTCGATTCCCGGGTGGTTACCTCATTTTTTCATTTGTTTCGTTCTTTCGCTCTCATCTTGCGCGGTTAATTCTCCTATACAAAGCGTCGTTCTTTACGTTAATTATACTGCGTGTTTGCAGTTATAATGTATATATATATATATATATATATGTATTTATATGTATATATATATATATATATATATGTATATATGTATATATATATATAGGGTGAACCAAATGTAGGTGGACAGTAAATGATAACGTTTATTTTGAGAATACATATTTAATTTTTTTGTATACTATAATACAAAATAAAATTTAAATAAATTTAGTTACAATATTTAATATAATATAACACAAACACCATAGTTATAATGAACACCATAGTTATAATATAATATAACACAAACCGTATTCAACCTACTGTCCACCTACTTTTGGTTCACCGTGTATATACAGGGTTGGCCGAAAGTCTGGATCCATAGGAAAATATTTATTTTAATACATAAATTACAACAAATGGTAAATACTTAAAATGAATATCAACTTTAACTCGTAAATGCGTATCCGTGATACTGTACAGTGGTTCGTACTCCAGTATAAACAACAAATTATAACAAATGCTCAAATTGGCGGCCTCTGACATCGAGACACTTAGGGATGGAATTTATGATTTTTAATAATTCTTCGAATTGACGTTCTCGAGATGCGTGTTTCATTTGATAATCTTCTTGTTGACTTTACTGGACTATTCGTTAAAGTTTCACATACCATTGCAGAGGTATTTTCATCAGTTGCAGTTTTTGGACGACCAGAATGCCGTCGATCATGTACACTTCCTGTTTCTTTGAAACGTTTAAACAACTTGCCAACAGTCGCATGTGTTACTGGATGCTTATCAAGATGATGTCTATTGAATTCGGTAGCAAATTCTCTGTGTGTAGCGCCCTGTCTTGCGTACATGAGCACAAGTTCTACCCGGTCTTCTGTTGTTAGATTCGAAGCCATTTCTGGGCTGAAATAAAAAAGTATTTGAGTATTTACAGTATACTGGAGTACGAACTACTGTACAGTATCACGGATACGAATTTACGAGTTAAAGTTGATATTCATTTTAAGTATTTACCATTTGTTGTAATTTATGTATTAAAATAAATATTTTCCTATCCATCCAGACTTTCGGCCGACCCTGTATATAAATACATTTATATATATATATATATATATATATATTATATATATATATATATATAATGTATTTTATATATATATATATATATATATGTTTATATAGATGTATTTTCTATATACAGGGTGGGCCGTAAGTTTCCATACATAGGAAAAATTAAACGTTTGTTTTTATGTTTCAGATACCCTAAGAATATGCGTTTGACGTAAGATCTTGTTTACTGATGAAGCAAATTTTTACGTCAATGGAGAGGTTAATCGGCAAAACATACGTTATTGGAGTAATGCTAACCCTAACTGGCTGAGTCCGACGAAGATGCAAGGTGCCGGTAAAGTGATGGTGTGGGCCGGGATATGGGGTGACAGAATTATTGGACCAATTTTTGTCAGTGGAAATCTTAATGCCGAAAGGTATCTTAACATGTTGCAAGAAGAGATTTTCCCATCCCTGCTAAACGAGGAAGGTAACTTCCCAGTTTACTTCCAGCAAGATGGAGCTCCACCTCATTATGGTCTTCACTTGCGTCGGTATTTGGATCAGCAGTTTCCGGATGCTTGGATTGGTCGGCGTGGTCCTGTGGAGTGGCCTCCCAGATCCCCAGATCTCACCCCCCTTGATTTCTATCTTTGGGGGCACTTGAAGGCCATGGTGTATCAGGAAAAGATACGAGACATAAATCATCTAAAGGAACGTATCACCAACGCCATTACAAGCATAACGTCAACTGTGCTAATGCGTGTTCATCAACAGTGGGGAACACGTATTGAAATGTGTTTTCAAAACAATGGCAACCATGTAGAGCATATTATATAAATAAAAATGGTTGTCCATAAAAAAATGTTTATTTTTCCTATGTATGGAAACTTACGGCCCACCCTGTATATATATATATATATATAGATGTATTTTCTATATATATAGATGTATTTTACATATATATATATATATATATATATATATATATATATATATATATATATGTAGCGGATCGACAAGAAATAGACCAACAAATAGACAGAAATCCATCCCTTCCACGCTATCATCAAAGAGTCTTGGAAGACACACGTGGACACGGATTCAGAACAAGAACGTCTTGTCTTCCCAAAGGGCGCGAACGCAAACCCTTATCAACTAAAGGACGCGCGCACAAAGGCTTAAGATTTGGTGCGAAGTCCTACGTCACAGAAACTACGTATAAAAGCCAGCACCCACTCACACTCCTCCTCACTTCGTTAGCGCTTCCATTTCGTTAGACTACTCTGTACGATATCATCTCTTCAACCGCCTTCCGGTCTCTGGCCGGGGGCGAGGCCTGCTACTTCCTTCAAGGCCTAAGATTTATCATCAACCATTCAGGATTCTCTACATTCCTCGAGATATATTCAGCATCTCAGGCCTACGCCTGCAAGGTCATTTAAGGTCAGCCTGCACCTCGAGAAGTAACATCAGCTCAGGCCTCCGTACGAAGTCTACATCCATCATCTCGAGAGGCTTAACGGACAACGACAACTCGAATCTACGTTAATAGGTTCGTCTTCAACCCGCCTTCAACAGGGTTACATCGTCCTAAGATAAGTACCTCCTATTCTAAGTACTCTTGTGAAGCCTACATTAGCCTACCACCGAACGGTATGCTATACTCCCAAAGTGTAATCAAGCGTCCCAACTGACTCTCGTGAAAGAACGCAGTAGGCCTGTCATCCAATTCAAGTGTCATTTCAATACCGTAATTCCGCGTATCATCCGTTATTATGTTCAATTCATATATTTGTGTGTTAACTAAATATTCTCTTGACGTAATCACTTAACTTCACATAATGGTCTTATATATAAATGATATTTGTGTAATCATTGTCAAGCATTTCAATCCATTATTACTAGGCCGCATCAATTATTCTATGTGCATCCATGCAATCATTTAGCCTACTTAATCAGTGTCACATATTCTATTCAATGTACCAAACGCACGTGCATTCTTTATATCTTTTACTAGGCCCATTCAATGTTCCATGTCGCATGCCATTTACATACCATGAATGAGTACATTACTTATTACTTGTCAATTAAGCTATTAACATTTCATCTTATTAGCTAAGTCTATGTCATAAGCATAACGTAAAACTATCAATTAATTATTGTCAATTCTTTGTTATATCACAGTGAATAAATAACGGCTTTATTTTCATAATAAAATACAAAAC
This sequence comes from Bathynomus jamesi, assembly GCA_023014485.1. Lineage (NCBI taxonomy): Eukaryota > Metazoa > Arthropoda > Malacostraca > Isopoda > Cirolanidae > Bathynomus > Bathynomus jamesi. The sequence continues at coordinate 54,555 of JAJOZX010001457.1, forward strand.
CCATAAGGTGTCTTTCATAACCTTAACATTAATTTGCTTTGGTGTAATCCAAGCTGGTGACCCTCGCTGCCATTTCGGTCACTTCCATTAGTATGGTGGATCTACTCAAATAGCCTTTCATTAATAAGCAATCAGTCATTGCATCAATTAATCACTAGCATACAATTAAATCATTATCATCTTAAACGGCTAAAAACTAGGTCCACTATAAATTGGTGTAACCCTGGAGTGACTCCAACTATTTTACGTTATTTATTCACAGGGATCATTGTGCTTAGCTATTATTGACCATTTCATTTTTTTGCAGCAACATTATATAATTTCTATGTAAATACGGTATTCATAAATTCAATATGATTTTCTGCAGCCATATCAAATAATTTCTATGTACATACGGTATTCATAAATTCAGTGAAATTAATTCGACCTACTTGCAAACAGTGATATTCGTTTCGCACGGTACTTTATTAACTAATGTCTTACTGCCTCGCGGTCATGTGCTGCGGCACAATCATCGCACCTTTCAAATTCCCGAGTGCGTTCCCCTGAGTCGACTCTCACTGCCTCCTGACGGCAGGGGCGCGGCAACCCATTGGAGAAGCCACCACTGGCATTGGGTCCTGCTCCGCCGTCAAACGGATCCTAGAGGGACTCACGAAAATCATCACCGAACATCTCAGGACAACACTCACCCCCCACCCCCCAGCGCTGAAGTCAGTCCCAAATTCGTTTCAAACGGCGCATTCTTTCGTCAACACCTCGTCCAAAAATATTCAACGTTCTCGTCTCGGCCGTTGTACGGTAAATCATTTGGCGATAAATCTGGTGACGCGCCCTACTGCACCAACGAATTTTTTTCCGCAAACACGACGGGTTTCCCTTCCCCATCCCTACGGGAAGGCCTAAAAAGAAAGCATTCTTCAAGTAGACAAGCAGAGCGCACACATGCATCCACGCAGCAAAAGGGCAAACTGCAAAACAGACACTTCAGGCACAGGGTTGGCGATCCCCTGCCTTCATCAACTCTCTTTTTGTATCATTTCGTGGATTACTACCTGCTGCTCGTGGACTCGAACGACGTTTCTTTTTCTCCCTTCGGCAGGAGCGACTTCGACGACAACAGCCACACGACGAGTTACGGGCACAGCATTCGAACTGAAACACAGTTCCCCCTGCCCGTCTCGTTTCCTTCGTCCGCTCTTCATTGCTCCGCATTCTTGCTGAAGCCCAACCCCTGCGGCAGGAGCGACCTCAACGAGAACAACCACGCGACGAGTTATGGGCACAGCATTCGCACTCAAACACAGTTCCCCTGCCCCTCTCGTTTCCTCCGTTCGCTCCTCACTGTCCCCCAATCCTGCCGTACCCCAACCCCATCCCCCTGCGGAACCCCCACCCCATACAACAGCGCCTACTCTTCCGAGCATCTACCGCTCCGAGACGACCCTTCATTCCTTCCTGCGTCAGGATTTCCACGACATACCAGGCCAAGCGTCAAATCTCGGAGTGGCCTCATCAGGTCTCCCAACAGAATGGTATTTCTTCTTAGTATCGTTCCTTCGTCTCTGAGAGGGAACTACTTGTAGCGGATCGACAAGAAATAGACCAACAAATAGACAGAAATCCTTTCTTCCACGCTATCATCAAAGAGTCTTGGAAGACACACGTGGACACGGATTCAGAACAATGAACGTCTTGTCTTCCCAAAGGGCGCGAACGCAAACCCTTATCAACTAAAGGACGCGCGCACAAAGCGTCTTAAGATTTGGTGCGAAGTCCTACGTCACAGAAACTACGTATAAAAGCGAGCACCCCATTCACACTCCTCACTTCGTTAGCGCTTCCATTTCGTTAGACTACTCTGTACGATATCATCTCTTCAACCGCCTTCCGGCCTCCGGCCAGGGGCGAGGCCTGCTACTTCCTTCAAGGCCTAAGATTTATCATCAAGCCTTCAAGTTTCTCTACATTCCTCGAGATATATTCAGCACCTCAGGCCTACGCCTGCAAGATCATTTAAGGCCAGCCTGCACCTCGAGAAGTAACATCACTTCAGGCCTCCGTACGAAGTCTACATCCATCATCTCGAGAGGCTTAACGGACAACGACAACTCGAATCTACGTTAATAGGTTCGTCTTCAATCCGCCTTCAACAGGGTTACATCGTCCTAAGATAAGTACCTCCTATTCTAAGTACACCTGTGAAGCCTACATTAGCCTACCACCGAACGGTATGCTCTACTCCCAAAGTGTAATCAAGCGTCCCAACTGACTCTCGTGAAAGAACGCAGTAGGCCTGTCATCCAATTCAAGTGTCATTTCAATACCGTAATTCCGCGTATCATCTGTTATTATGTTCAATTCATATATTTGTGTGTTAACTAAATATTCTCCTGACGTAATCACTTAACATCACATAATGGTCTTATATATAAATGATATTTGTGTAATCATTGTCAAGCATTTCAATCCATTATTATTAGGCCGCATCAATTATTCTATGTGCATCCATGCAATCATTTAGCCTACTTAATCAGTGTCACGTATTCTATTCAATGTACCAAACGCATGTGCATTCTTTATATCATTTACTAGGCCCATTCAATGTTCCATGTCGCATGCAATTTACATACCATGAATGAGTACATTACTTATTACTTGTCAATTAAGCTATTAACATTTCATCTTATTAGCTAAGTCTATGTCATAAGCATAACGTAAAACTATCAATTAATTATTGCCAATTATTTGTTATATGACAGTGAATAAATAACGGCTTTATTTTCATAATAAAATACAAAACCCATAAGGTGTCTTTCATAACCTTAACATTAATTTGCTTGGGTGTAATCCAAGCTGGTGACCCTCGCTGCCATTTCAGTCACTTCCAATAGTATGGTGGATCTACTGAAATAGCCTTTCATTAATAAGCAATCAGTCATTGCATCAATTAATCACTAGCATACAATTAAATCATTATCACCTTAAACGGCTAAAAACTAGGTCCACTATAAATTGGTGTAACCCTGGAGTGACTCCAACTATTTTACGTTATTTATTCACAGCGATCATTGTGCTTAGCTATTATTGACCATTTCATTTTTTTGCAGCAACATTAAATAATTTATATGTAAATACGGTATTCATAAATTCAATGTGATTTTCTGCAGCCATATCAAATAATTTATATGCACATACGGTATTCATAAATTCAGTGAAATTAATTCGACCTACTTGCAAACAGTGATATTCGTTTCGCACGGTACTTTATTAACTAATGTCTTACTGCCTCGCGGTCATGTGCTGCGGCACAATCATCGCACCTTTCAAATTCCGGAGTGCGTTCCCCTGAATCGATTCTCACTGCCTCCTGACGGCAGGGGAGCGGCGACCCATTGGAGAAGCCACCACTGGCATTGGGTCCTGCTCCGCCGTCAAACAGTGATATTCGTTTCGCACGGTACTTTATTAACTAATGTCTTACTGCCTCGCGGTCATGTGCTGCGGCACAATCATCGCACCTTTCAAATTCCCGAGTGCGTTCCCCTGAGTCGACTCTCACTGCCTCCTGACGGCAGGGGCGCGGCAACCCATTGGAGAAGCCACCACTGGCATTGGGTCCTGCTCCGCCGTCAAACGGATCCTAGAGGGACTCACGAAAATCATCACCGAACATCTCAGGACAACACTCACCCCCCACCCCCCAGCGCTGCAGTCAGTCCCAAATTCGTTTCAAACGGGGCATTCTTTCGTCACCACCTCGTCCAAAAATATTCAAAGTTCCCGTCACGGCCGTTGTACGGTAAATCATTTGGCGATAAATCTGGTGATGCGCCCTACTGCACCAGCGAATTTTTTTCCTCAAGCACGACGGGTTTCCCTTCCCCATCCCTACGGGAAGGCCTAAAAAGAAAATATTCTTCAAGTAGACAAGCAGAGCGCACACATGCATCCACGCAGCAAAAGGGCAAACTGCAAAACAGACACTTCAGGCACAGGGTTGGCGATCCCCTGCCTTCATCAACTCTCTTTTTGTATCATTTCGTGGATTACTACCTGCTGCTCGTGGACTCGAACGACGTTTCTTTTTCTCCCTTCGGCAGGAGCGACTTCGACGACAACAGCCACACGACGAGTTACGGGCACAGCATTCGAACTCAAACACAGTTCCCCCTGCCCGTCTCGTTTCCTTCGTCCGCTCTTCATTGCTCCGCATTCCTGCTGAAGCCCAACCCCTGCGGCAGGAGCGACCTCAACGAGAACAACCACGCGACGAGTTATGGGCACAGCATTCGCACTCAAACACAGTTCCCCTGCCCCTCTCGTTTCCTCCGTTCGCTCCTCACTGTCCCCCATTCCTGCCTTACCCCAACCCCATCCCCCTGCGGAACCCCCACCCCATACAACAGCGCCTACTCTTCCGAGCATCTACCCGCTCCGAGACGACCCTTCATTCCTTCCTGCGTCAGGATTTCCACTACATACCAGGCCAAGCGTTAAATCTCGGAGTGGCCTCATCAGGTCTCCCAACAGAATGGTATTTCTTCTTAGTATCGTTCCTTCGTCTCTGAGAGGGAACTACTTGTAGCGGATCGACAAGTAATAGACCAACAAATAGACAGAAATCCTTTCTTCCACGCTATTATCAAAGAGTCTTGGAAGACACACGTGGACACGGATTCAGAACAATGAACGTCTTGTCTTCCCAAAGGGCGCGAACGCAAACCCTTATCAACTAAAGGACGCGCGCACAAAGCGTCTTAAGATTTGGTGCGAAGTCCTACGTCACAGAAACTACGTATAAAAGCGAGCACCCATTCACACTCCTCACTTCGTTAGCGCTTCCATTTCGTTAGACTACTCTGTACGATATCATCTCTTCAACCGCCTTCCGGCCTCCGGCCAGGGGCGAGGCCTGCTTCCTTCAAGGCCTAAGATTTATCATCAAGCCTTCAAGTTTCTCTACATTCCTCGAGATATATTCAGCACCTCAGGCCTACGCCTGCAAGATCATTTAAGGCCAGCCTGCACCTCGAGAAGTAACATCACTTCAGGCCTCCGTACGAAGTCTACATCCATCATCTCGAGAGGCTTAACGGACAACGACAACTCGAATCTACGTTAATAGGTTCGTCTTCAATCCGCCTTCAACAGGGTTACATCGTCCTAAGATAAGTACCTCCTATTCTAAATACACCTGTGAAGCCTACATTAGCCTACCACCGAACGGTATGCTGCGTCCCAACTGACTCTCGTGAAAGAACGCAGTAGGCCTGTCATCCAATTCAAGTGTCATTTCAATACCGTAATTCCGCGTATCATCCGTTATTATGTTCAATTCATATATTTGTGTGTTAACTAAATATTCTCCTGACGTAATCACTTAACATCACATAATGGTCTTATATATAAATGATATTTGTGTAATCATTGTCAAGCATTTCAATCCATTATTATTAGGCCGCATCAATTATTCTATGTGCATCCATGCAATCATTTAGCCTACTTAATCAGTGTCACGTATTCTATTCAATGTACCAAACGCACGTGCATTCTTTATATCATTTACTAGGCCCATTCAATGTTCCATGTCGCATGCCATTTACATACCATGAATGAGTACATTACTTATTACTTGTCAATTAAGCTATTAACATTTCATCTTATTAGCTAAGTCTATGTCATAAGCATAACGTAAAACTATCAATTAATTATTGTCAATTCTTTGTTATATCACAGTGAATAAATAACGGCTTTATTTTCATAATAAAATACAAAACCCATAAGGTGTCTTTCATAACCTTAACATTAATTTGCTTGGGTGTAATCCAAGCTGGTGACCCTCGCTGCCATTTCGGTCACTTCCAATAGTATGGTGGATCTACTCAAAGAGCCTTTCATTAATAAGCAATCAGTCATTGCATCAATTAATCACTAGCATACAATTAAATCATTATCACCTTAAACGGCTAAAAACTAGGTCCACTATAAATTGGTGTAACCCTGGAGTGACTCCAACTATTTTAAGTATTTATTCACAGCGATCATTGTGCTTAGCTATTATTGACCATTTCATTTTTTTGCAGCAACATTAAATAATTTCTATGTAAATACGGTATTCATAAATTCAATGTGATTTTCTGCAGCCATATCAAATAATTTATATGTACATACGGTATTCATAAATTCAGTGAAATTAATTCGACCTACTTGCAAACAGTGATATTCGTTTCGCACGGTACTTTATTAACTAATGTCTTACTTCCTCGCGGTCATGTGCTGCGGCACAATCATCGCACCTTTCAAATTCCCGAGTGCGTTCCCCTGAATCGATTCTCACTGCCTCCTGACGGCAGGGGCGCGGCGACCCATTGGAGAAGCCACCACTGGCATTGGGTCCTACTCCGCCGTCAAACAGTGATATTCGTTTCGCACGGTACTTTATTAACTAATGTCTTACTGCCTCGCGGTCATGTGCTGCGGCACAATCATCGCACCTTTCAAATTCCCGAGTGCGTTCCCCTGAGTCGACTCTCACTGCCTCCTGACGGCAGGGGCGCGGCAACCCATTGGAGAAGCCACCACTGGCATTGGGTCCTGCTCCGCGGTCAAACGGATCCTAGAGGGACTCAAGAAAATCATCACCGAACATCTCAGGACAACACTCAACCCCCACCCCCCAGCGCTGCAGTCAGTCCCAAATTCGTTTCAAACGGCGCATTCTTTCGTCACCACCTCGTCCAAAAATATTCAAAGTTCCCGTCTCGGCCGTTGTACGGTAAATCATTTGGCGATAAATCTGGTGATGCGCCCTACTGCACCAGCGAATTTTTTTCCGCAAGCACGACGGGTTTCCCTTCCCCATCCCTACGGGAAGGCCTAAAAAGAAAGCATTCTTCAAGTAGACAAGCAGAGCGCACACATGCATCCACGCAGCAAAAGGGCAAACTGCAAAACAGACACTTCAGGCACAGGGTTGGCGATCCCCTGCCTTCATCAACTCTCTTTTTGTATCATTTCGTGGATTACTACCTGCTGCTCGTGGACTCGAACGACGTTTCTTTTTCTCCCTTCGGCAGGAGCGACTTCGACGACAACAGCCACACGACGAGTTACGGACACAGCATTTGAACTCAAACACAGTTCCCCCTGCCCGTCTCGTTTCCTTCGTCCGCTCTTCATTGCTCCGCATTCCTGCTGAAGCCCAACCCCTGCGGCAGGAGCGACCTCAACGAGAACAACCACTCGACGAGTTATGGGCAAAGCTTTCGCACTCAAACACAGTTCCCCTGCCCCTCTCGTTTCCTCCGTTCGCTCCTCACTGTCCCCCATTCCTGCCTTACCCCAACCCCATCCCCCTGCGGAACCCCTACCCCATACAACAGCGCCTACTCTTCCGAGCATCTACCAGCTCCGAGACGACCCTTCATTCCTTCCTGCGTCAGGATTTCCACGACATACCAGGCCAAGCGTTAAATCTCGGAGTGGCCTCATCAGGTCTCCCAACAGAATGGTATTTCTTCTTAGTATCGTTCCTTCGTCTCTGAGAGGGAACTACTTGTAGCGGATCGACAAGTAATAGACCAACAAATAGACAGAAATCCTTTCTTCCACGCTATTATCAAAGAGTCTTGGAAGACACACGTGGACACGGATTCAGAACAATGAACGTCTTGTCTTCCCAAAGGGCGCGAAAGCAAACCCTTATCAACTAAAGAACGCGCGCACAAAGCGTCTTAAGATTTGGTGCGAAGTCCTACGTCACAGAAACTACGTATAAAAGCGAGCACCCCATTCACACTCCTCACTTCGTTAGCGCTTCCATTTCGTTAGACTACTCTGTACGATATCATCTCTTCAACCGCCTTCCGGCCTCCGGCCAGGGGCGAGGCCTGCTACTTCCTTCAAGGCCTAAGATTTATCATCAAGCCTTCAAGTTTCTCTACATTCCTCGAGATATATTCAGCACCTCAGGCCTACGCCTGCAAGATCATTTAAGGCCAGCCTGCACCTCGAGAAGTAACATCACTTCAGGCCTCCGTACGAAGTCTACATCCATCATCTCGAGAGGCTTAACGGACAACGACAACTCGAATCTACGTTAATAGGTTCGTCTTCAATCCGCCTTCAACAGGGTTACATCGTCCTAAGATAAGTACCTCCTATTCTAAATACACCTGTGAAGCCTACATTAGCCTACCACCGAACGGTATGCTCTACTCCCAAAGTGTAATCAAGCGTCCCAACTGATTCTCGTGAAAGAACGCAGTAGGCCTGTCATCCAATTCAAGTGTCATTTCAATACCGTAATTCCGCGTATCATCCATTATGTTCAATTCATATATTTGTGTGTTAACTAAATATTCTCCTGACGTAATCACTTAACATCACATAATGGTCTTATATATAAATGATATTTGTGTAATCATTGTCAAGCATTTCAATCCATTATTATTAGGCCGCATCAATTATTCTATGTGCATCCATGCAATCATTTAGCCTACTTAATCAGTGTCACGTATTCTATTCAATGTACCAAACGCACGTGCATTCTTTATATCATTTACTAGGCCCATTCAATGTTCCATGTCGCATGCCATTTACATACCATGAATGAGTACATTACTTATTACTTGTCAATTAAGCTATTAACATTTCATCTTATTAGCTAAGTCTATGTCATAAGCATAACGTAAAACTATCAATTAATTATTGCCAATTCTTTGTTATATCACAGTGAATAAATAACGGCTTTATTTTCATAATAAAATACAAAACCCATAAGGTGTCTTTCATAACCTTAACATTAATTTGCTTGGGTGTAATCCAAGCTGGTGACCCTCGCTGCCATTTCGGTCACTTCCAATAGTATGGTGGATCTACTCAAATAGCCTTTCATTAATAAGCAATCAGTCATTGCATCAATTAATCACTAGCATACAATTAAATCATTATCACCTTAAACGGCTAAAAACTAGGTCCACTATAAATTGGTGTAACCCTGGAGTGACTCCAACTATTTTAAGTTATTTATTCACAGCGATCATTGTGCTTAGCTATTATTGACCATTTCATTTTTTTGCAGCAACATTAAATAATTTCTATGTAAATACGGTATTCATAAATTCAACGTGATTTTCTGCAGCCATATCAAATAATTTAAATGTACATACGGTATTCATAAATTCAGTGAAATTAATTCGACCTACTTGCAAACAGTGATATTCGTTTCGCACGGTACTTTATTAACTAATGTCTTACTGCCTCGCGGTCATGTGCTGCGGCACAATCATCGCACCTTTCAAATTCCCGAGTGCGTTCCCCTGAATCGATTCTCACTGCCTCCTGACGGCAGGGGCGCGGCGACCCATTGGAGAAGCCACCAATGGCATTGGGTCCTGCTCCGCCGTCAAACAGTGATATTCGTTTCGCACGGTACTTTATTAACTAATGTCTTACTGCCTCGCGGTCATGTGCTGCGGCACAATCATCGCACCTTTCAAATTCCCGAGTGCGTTCCCCTGAGTCGACTCTCACTGCCTCCTGACGGCAGAGGCGCGGCAACCCATTGGAGAAGCCACCACTGGCATTGGGTCCTGCTCCGCCGTCAAACGGATCCTAGAGGGACTCACGAAAATCATCACCGAACATCTCAGGACAACACTCACCCCCCACCCACCAGCGCTGCAGTCAGTCCCAAATTCGTTTCAAACGGCGCATTCTTTCGTCAACACCTCGTCCAAAAATATTCAACGTTCCCGTCTCGGCCGTTGTACGGTAAATCATTTGGCGATAAATCTGGTGACGCGCCCTACTGCACCAGCGAATTTTTTTCCTCAAGCACGATGGGTTTCCCTTCCCCATCCCTACGGGAAGGCCTAAAAAGAAAGCATTCTTCAAATAGACAAGCAGAGCGCACACATGCATCCACGCAGCAAAAGGGCAAACTGCAAAACAGACACTTCAGGCACAGGGTTGGCGATCCCCTGCCTTCATCAACTCTCTTTTTGTATCATTTTGTGGATTACTACCTGCTGCTCGTGGACTCGAATGACGTTTCTTTTTCTCCCTTCGGCAGGAGCGACTTCGACGACAACACCCACACGACGAGTTACGGGCACAGCATTCGAACTCAAACACATTTCCCCCTACCGTCTCGTTTCCTTCGTCCGCTCTTCATTGCTCCGCATTCCTGCTGAAGCCCAACCCCTGCGGCAGGAGCGACCTCAACGAGAACAACCACGCGACGAGTTATGGGCACAGCATTCGCACTCAAACACAGTTTCCCCTGCCCCTCTCGTTTCCTCCGTTCGCTCCTCACTGTCCCCCATTCCTGCCGTACCCCAACCCCATCCCCCTGCGGAACCCCCACCCCATACAACAGCGCCTACTCTTCCGAGCATCTACCCGCTCCGAGACGACCCTTCATTCCTTCCTGCGTCAGGATTTCCACGACATACCAGGCCAAGCGTCAAATCTCGGAGTGGCCTTATCAGGTCTCCCAACAGAATGGTATTTCTTCTTAGTATCGTTCCTTCGTCTCTGAGAGGGAACTACTTGTAGCGGATCGACAAGAAATAGACCAACAAATAGACAGAAATCCTTTCTTCCACGCTATCATCAAAGAGTCTTGGAAGACACACTTGGACACGGATTCAGAACAATGAACGTCTTGTCTTCCCAAAGGGCGCGAACGCAAACCCTTATCAACTAAAGGACGCGCGCACAAAGCGTCTTAAGATTTGGTGCGAAGTCCTACGTCACAGAAACTACGTATAAAAGCGAGCACCCATTCACACTCCTCACTTCGTTAGCGCTTCCATTTCGTTAGCCTACTCTGTACGATATCATCTCTTCAACCGCCTTCCGGCCTCCGGCCAGGGGCGAGGCCTGCTTCTTCCTTCAAGGCCTAAGATTTATCATCAAGCCTTCAAGTTTCTCTACATTCCTCGAGATATATTCAGCACCTCAGGCCTACGCCTGCAAGATCATTTAAGGCCAGCCTGCACCTCGAGAAGTAACATCACTTCAGGCCTCCGTACGAAGTCTACATCCATCATCTCGAGAGGCTTAACGGACAACGACAACTCGAATCTACGTTAATAGGTTCGTCTTCAATCCGCCTTCAACAGGGTTACATCTTCCTAAGATAAGTACCTCCTATTCTAAGTACACTTGTGAAGCCTACATTAGCCTACCACCGAACGGTATGCTATACTCCCAAAGTGTAATCAAGCGTCCCAACTGAATCTCGTGAAAGAACGCAGTAGGCCTGTCATCCAATTCAAGTGTCATTTCAATACCGTAATTCCGCGTATCATCCGTTATTATGTTCAATTCATATATTTGTGTGTTAACTAAATATTCTCTTGACGTAATCACTTAACATCACATAATGGTCTTATTTATAAATGATATTTGTGTAATCATTGTCAAGCATTTCAATCCATTATTATTAGGCCGCATCAATTATTCTATGTGCATCCATGCAATCATTTAGCCTACTTAATCAGTGTCACGTATTCTATTCAATGTACCAAACGCACGTGCATTCTTTATATCATTTACTAGGCCCATTCAATGTTCCATGTCGCATGCCATTTACATACCATCAATGAGTACATTACTTATTACTTGTCAATTAAGCTATTAACATTTCATCTTATTAGCTAAGTCTATGTCATAAGCATAACGTAAAACTATCAATTAATTATTGTCAATTCTTTGTTATATCACAGTGAATAAATAACGGCTTTATTTTCATAATAAAATACAAAACCCATAAGGTGTCTTTCATAACCTTAACATTAATTTGCTTGGGTGTAATCCAAGCTGGTGACCCTCGCTGCCATTTCGGTCACTTCCAATAGTATGGTGGATCTACTCAAAGAGCCTTTCATTAATAAGCAATCAGTCATTGCATCAATTAATCACTAGCATACAATTAAATCATTATCACCTTAAACGGCTAAAAACTAGGTCCACTATAAATTGGTGTAACCCTGGAGTGACTCCAACTATTTTACGTTATTTATTCACAGCGATCATTGTGCTTAGCTATTATTGACCATTTCATTTTTTTGCAGCAACATTAAATAATTTCTATGTAAATACGGTATTCATAAATTCAATGTGATTTTCTGCAGCCATATCAAATAATTTATATGTACATACGGTATTCATAAATTCAGTGAAATTAATTCGACCTACTTGCAAACAGTGATATTCGTTTCGCACGGTACTTTATTAACTAATGTCTTACTGCCTCGCGGTCATGTGCTGCGGCACAATCATCGCACCTTTCAAATTCCCGAGTGCGTTCCCCTGAGTCGACTCTCACTGCCTCCTGACGGCAGGGGCGCGGCAACCCATTGGAGAAGCCACCACTGGCATTGGGTCCTGCTCCGCCGTCAAACGGATCCTAGAGGGACTCACGAAAATCATCACCGAACATCTCAGGACAACACTCACCCCCCACCCCCCAGCGCTGCAGTCAGTCCCAAATTCGTTTCAAACGGCGCATTCTTTCGTCAACACCTCGTCCAAAAATATTCAACGTTCCCGTCTCGGCCGTTGTACGGTAAATCATTTGGCGATAAATCTGGTGGCGCGCCCTACTGCAGCAGCGAATTTTTTTCCGCAAGCACGACGGGTTTCCCTTCCCCATCCCTACGGGAAGGCCTAAAAAGAAAGCATTCTTCAAGTAGACAAGCAGAGCGCATACATGTATCCACGCAGCAAATGGGCAAACTGCAAAACAGACACTTCAGGCACAGGGTTGGCGATCCCCTGCCTTCATCAACTCTCTTTTTGTATCATTCCGTGGATTACTAGCTGCTGCTCGTGGACTCGAATGACGTTTCTTTTTCTCCCTTCGACAGGAGCGACTTCGACGACAACACCCACACGACGAGTTACGGGCACAGCATTCGAACTCAAACACAGTTCCCCCTGCCCGTCTCGTTTCCTTCGTCCGCTCTTCATTGCTCCGCATTCCTGCTGAAGCCCAACCCCTGCGGCAGGAGCGACCTCAACGAGAACAACCACGCGACGAGTTATGGGCACAGCATTCGCACTCAAACACAGTTTCCCCTGCCCCTCTCGTTTCCTCCGTTCGCTCCTCACTGTCCCCCATTCCTGCCGTACCCCAACCCCATCCCCCTGCGGAACCCCCACCCCATACAACAGCGCCTCCTCTTCCGAGCATCTACCCGCTCCGAGACGACCCTTCATTCCTTCCTGCGTCAGGATTTCCACGACATACCAGGCCAAGCGTCAAATCTCGGAGTGGCCTCATCAGGTCTCCCAACAGAATGGTATTTCTTCTTAGTATCGTTCCTTCGTCTCTGAGAGGGAACTACCTGTAGCGGATCGACAAGAAATAGACCAACAAATAGACAGAAATCCTTTCTTCCACGCTATCATCAAAGAGTCTTGGAAGACACACTTGGACACGGATTCAGAACAATGAACGTCTTGTCTTCCCAAAGGGCGCGAACGCAAACCCTTATCAACTAAAGGACGCGCGCACAAAGCGTCTTAAGATTTGGTGCGAAGTCCTACGTCACAGAAACTACGTATAAAAGCGAGCACCCATTCACACTCCTCACTTCGTTAGCGCTTCCATTTCGTTAGCCTACTCTGTACGATATCATCTCTTCAACCGCCTTCCGGCCTCCGGCCAGGGGCGAGGCCTGCTTCTTCCTTCAAGGCCTAAGATTTATCATCAAGCCTTCAAGTTTCTCTACATTCCTCGAGATATATTCAGCACCTCAGGCCTACGCCTGCAAGATCATTTAAGGCCAGCCTGCACCTCGAGAAATAACATCACTTCAGGCCTCCGTACGAAGTCTACATCCATCATCTCGAGAGGCTTAACGGACAACGATAACTCGAATCTACGTTAACAGGTTCGTCTTCAATCCGCCTTCAACAGGGTTACATCGTCCAAAGATAAGTACCTCCTATTCTAAGTACTCTTGTGAAGCCTACATTAGCCTACCACCGAACGGTATGCTATACTCCCAAAGTGTAATCAAGCGTCCCAACTGACTCTCGTGAAAGAACGCAGTAAGCCTGTCATCCAATTCAAGCGTCATTTCAATACCGTAATTCCGCGTATCATCCGTTATTATGTTCAATTCTTATATTTGTGTGTTAACTAAATATTCTCTTGACGTAATCAATTAACATCACATAATTGTCTTATATATAAATGATATTTGTGTAATCATTGCCAAGCATTTCAATCCATTATTATTAGGCCGCATCAATTATTCTATGTGCATCCATGCAATCATTTAGCCTAGATAATCAGTGTCACGTATTCTATTCAATGTACCAAACGCACGTTCATTCTTTACATCATTTACTAGGCCCACTCAATGTTCAATGTCGCATGCCATTTACATACCATCAATGAGTACATTACTTATTACTTGTCAATTAAGCTATTAACATTTCATCTTATCAGCTAAGTCTATCTCATAAGCATAACGTAAAACTATCAATTAATTATTGTCAATTCTTTGTTATATCACAGTGAATAAATAACGGCTTTATTTTCATAATAAAATACAAAACCCATAAGGTGTCTTTCATAATCTTAACATTAATTTGCTTGGGTGTAATACAAGCTGGTGACCCTCGCTGCCATTTCGGTCACTTCCAATAGTATGGTGGATCTACTCAGATAGCCTTTCGTTAATAAGCAATCAGTCATTGCAAGCTCCGGCAACGTTTCTTCAAGAAATATCCGATAAACCCGCCCGTCGAGTAGGGCAGGCAGCAGGTATGCCCCAATCAACTTGCCATGGACGATACCCGGCCAAACATTGACGGCGAACCGTTCTTGATGAGCATGCACCCGTGTAGCATGTGGATTTACGAGCGCCCACTCGTGAGAATTGTGCATGTTAAACACACCCTCACGTGTGAAAAAGGCCTCATCTGAGAACAGCACATAAGCCCGAAAATTAGGCTTCACCGCTGTCTGCTGCAGAAACCAGCGTGCGAATTCCACACGAAGAGGGTAATCCCGAGGTTGTAATGCCTGGACTCTGTGACGATGAAACGGATGTAACTGCTGCTCGTGCAACACTCTCCAGACCAGGTCGTGGTTCACACCGAGGATACGTGCAACACCTCGCGTGCTTGCGCTTGGATTGTCCTCAAATCGCCGTAGGATTTCTTCTTCCACGTCAGGAGTGTAGAAATTCCAGTGTTGTCTCATTTTACAAAAAATCTCATTAAGTTTTTTCTGATACCACGTTTTGACAAGTTTTTTAGAAATGTACGCGTGTGACAGACATGGATGATTTAAAAGCAAGAATCACAGCTGCCAATGAGCGAATTGATGTGGATATGCTGCAACGTACATGGCAACATTTGGAGTATCGATTGGATGTTTTGCGAATCACTAATGGTGCACATATCGAATGTTTGTAACAACGTTACTTTAATAAAAGAAACTTTTGAAAATACAGATTCTAAATAAACTTGTTTAAGAATTTTACGTGTTTTATGAAGAATTTTATTAAAAGATGAAATTGTACAGATAATGTTCGGACACACTGGAATTTCTAAAAAACTTGTCAAAACTTGGTATCAGAAAAAACTTAATGAGATTCTCTGTAAAATGGGACAACACTGGAATTTCTACACTTCATGGTTGACTTTTAATAAGAGCCAAAAATTGTACAGATAATTCTCGGACACCCTATATATATATATATAATATATATATATATATATTTATATAATATATATATATATATATATAATATATATAAATATATATATATATATATATATATATATATAATATATATATATATATATATAATATATATATATGTATATATAATATATATATATGTATATTAGGGTTATAACTTTTAGACTTTTTTCAAATAAAAGATCTCCTGTATCATAAATCGATGAACTTTTGCTTAAAAACAATGAAAAAGACTCTAATTCCTCTCAGTTTTTAAAAAGGTCACCCCCCCCAAATCAAAAGTTTGAATCACCATAACCATATATTTACGTTACAACTCATAAGTATATAAATATATTATTATTAGAGGGCGGACTTTTAGGTTTTAACCTAAAAAATATTTTCGAATTTTTCAGTACGCTAATATATCGTGAGATCGCCCGAAAAATCACTTCCGGTGCTCAAATTCGATGACCATATCAATCCACCCATACAAGAAAATTCTAGAACACGACATTGTTCTTCATGCACTCGCAAATTGTATAAAAGCACGAAATTAAATCAACCGAATCACTTGTGTCCAGTATTGCGCAATAGTTACTCAACTGTTCAGTTCAACTCAACTTCAGGTAAGCTTTTATTATTTGTAATATGTTCGCTTAATTAAAAAACGTAGCGAAATGTGGAATTCGCTTCTGCACTCTTGAACATTCCAGAACATTTTTAAAATTTATTAACCATAATAATTTGTTGAATTTTTCTTCCATTTTAACACGTAAACAAAAGCGTATCCAGAATGTTTTGTAGAGGGGAGTCAAACTCAAAAAATATATAGAGCCCAAAATATTTGGTGATAAATATTTCGTGAGACGTTCTATGGATGTTCTAAAATATTTTTCCAAAATTTTATCACCTAAAAAATAAATATTTGGTCATATTTTTCACCTAAAAATCCGCCCTCTAATTATTATATTATTTCTATATATATATTAATATTATATATATAATATATATATAAAACAAACAAACAAATCAACTTAATACCTTTTATATCTGTTTCAGAAGCAATATAAATGCCACACAAGAAAGTGATACTACATACAGAAGAACAAAGATATCTGGACCAATAATCTGGTGAGATTCCAGCAGTCACATAGAAGAAGGAAGTGTGCCTTTAGAAGAATCTTCACTAGAAGAAAAATGCTGAATGCCACTCCAAATCTAAATCATTGGACGGTACCAGTTTCTTGGAACAGAAATCAAAGGAAGAAAGGAGCGAATAGTGGAAATTTCCAAAGAAGTTACAAAAATTATGGAAGAATAAATTGAATTTCCGCAGTGTCAGATCAAGTAATACGAGCAAAGCTTGACAAGGTGATGAAGACTTATGATGAATGTGTCAGGAGGGAAAATATGATGCCCTGAATGAACTTTTTGATATCACTAAAGTAAATGGCCATGGTTATCCTCGGAAGACAAACGACTGTACCACCTTCAAGTGGAAAGCAAAGAGAAGTTGGGTACTCTACAGGTCAAGTTGCAAGTGAAGAAACGATTCACCTTCAAAGAGACGAAAATTGCCTGCTGAATCAGCATCAACATCTTACAATCATGTATCTGGTGTTAGTGGTACTGAATCTGAAGAGAGCGAGCATGAAGATGAAGATGAGAGTATTACTCCACCAACCAAAGACATAACAAAAGTAAAGTTGCAACCACTTGGTGACATCCACAGGATATCAACAAGTAGCCGCTAAAATATGCAACAGTTTCACTTGATGGTATTGACATTCCAACACCAAGTCACGACAGCAATTTACAAGTCAGCATACAAAGAGACTGCTAAATTGAAGGAGGAAATGATTGAAATTTACAGATGGAAGAGTGGTCTTTACATTTTGATGGAAAGCGCATGAGGAAAATGAGTATCAAGTAGTGGTACTTAAAAATGAAAGAACCGAAGTATAAAATTGGATCATTGCGTGCTGAAAGATGGCAAGCTGAAACTATTGCTGAAGGAATTGCAAAAGTTATTGATGAATACACCTTATGGAATGCAATAAAAGATGATCGTTGCTGAACAAGTGTTAACACTGGGAAAAAGAGTGGAGTTGTTGTCAAATTGCAACGAATGTTCTCAGAGAAAGGGTATCTGCAAACCACAATTTAATCAGTTGTCAGCATCACATTCTGGACAGGATTCTTCGTTTGGTAAGGGACGAAGATCTTGG
>JAJOZX010001457.1:77500-82500 GCA_023014485.1 Bathynomus jamesi
CTAACAACCAGAGCAATCCTGGCACGCTTTATACCTGACGTGGCGGGCTCTTCATCATGCATACGCTTTGAACTGTCGCATGCTACAGGTGTCGCTGGTGAGGGTTCGTCAGCGGGGAAGGGTTCTGTAGCTGCACGGTTATCGGGTTCGTCTGTGATATCGATGATGGGGTGCTGAACATCGTCGACATTCACGGTTCTGTGGAAGAAGAAAAAATATAAGGAGCAGCACTCAAAATTTGTAATATTGTGTAAATGACGCACTTAGGGGTGTGACATGTTACAGATGGAATCTATAGGAAAATTCAGGTTCACAAGCCCCTCCACATGTATTATATCTGGCCCTACAGGATGTGGAAAAACTCTATTTATGCTTAAAATCATTTAAAGATAAGGGGAAATGTTCTCAAAATTTGTGCATAAAGAAATATGGTGCTATTGGACGTATCAGTCAGTGTTTAGCGAGTACCAAGATGAAATTTTGTTCCACAAGGGTATATATGATGTTAATTCTTAAAAGATAATGAGCATACAATTATTGTAATTGACGATCTCGTGTTGCAAATGGATAAAACGTTTGCCGAGACATTTACAGTGTTCTCCCACCATCTTAAACATATTCTTCATCAACCAGAATCTATTTTTCAAAAATAGATACATACGCGATGTGTCGCTAAATACACAATATCTAGTCTTATTCACACAACGTAGAGATGTGTCACAAATTGGGGTATTAGCCAATCAAATGTTCCCGAAACAGCGTAAGGAGTTTTTGGAGGTTTATAAAGAAGCCTAAAGTTTAAGGGCCAAATTAAATAAAATAAATAGTCCAGCTTCACAATTATTCATGTCATGGTAAATTGAAAAAATTTATTTATTTTATTAATTATTAATAAAGGTAATTCTATTCTATAAAAAAAAAAAAAAAAAAAAAAGCTACAAGCCAGAGTTATGGATATTTGCTTTGTGACCTTCACCCGCGAAACACGTTTAGAATGCTTCTAAGAACGAATTTATTCCCAAGCGAACCTGAAACGGTGTATATTCCAGAATGACAAATAGGCTGAAGAAATATCGTGAATTAATAAAAATCTATAAACGATTGCCCTGGGCACAGCAACAGATGTTTGTTAAAAATAACGAATCGGACTTTTTAAAATGCATCTGTAAAATCTGTCTTAATGTTATAAAATGTAATGTGCCAGTGAAACGCTCTCAGAAGGCTCGCTTCCGTCGTTACAAGAACATAATACGAGCGCTCGCTCATAAAAGTCAAACTGTGGGTAAGAAAAAGCGAATTATTGTACAAAGAGGAGGATCATTCCTACCCATCTTATTTTCAGTTTTAGGTCCTTTACTGACTAGATTAATAGAATGAAGAAGGGCGTTGTGATTCAGCACGAGGTGTATGCTTCATTGCAAAGTTCAAAGATTCCAGACACGGCTCTAGAACCCCGTAAAAGTAGGCTTAAAAGAATGGAAAGCGAGTTGCTAGCCCTATTAAACAGTGAAAAGTCACCTGATGAGAAAAGGATCTTGTACCAAGAGGCTTTGCAGAAATTTAATTTCTTCATGAGTACGAAGATTATAAGAATCATACAGAGCTCCCCGTGGTTATTAGGCACAGAGCGAACAACGATGAGCATGGCGACACAGGACCTGGGCCCGACGTTAGAGATGACCAACCAAAGAACAAGGGAACACAACACATCGAACATGTGTTAAAAACAGTCTCCCACATACATTGAGGAATAAAGGCTTAAGTCCTTATAATCTATTGAGTGAGGACCCCATCATACAGTGTGCCGATACAGGCGAGGTCATTGTTGAAGGGAGAAGGGTACAAGGATCCAATATCGTTGATATTGTTCATGATCTAGTGAGAAAGTGGGACAGACCCTCACCAAGAAGATGGAAGCATATTAAAGCAAGACTAAAACAAATAAATGTCCCTAAAACATTGATAGGTAATCTGATTAGGGTAAAAGACCTGCTTGAAGTCTCGCATGTGTCACAACTGAGTACGCCATCGCCCCCAGCAGCAGCGTCTCTGAAGAAGAGAAAGAAGAGAACAAACGGCCAACCTTATGCATTTGTCTCTAAAATACGCAAATGGCTAACATATTAAATAAACGCTATTATGACATTTCTAACCCCGCCTCCTATGGTGGCGTTAATAGACTGTATAGAAGTGTTTACGGAGTAGGGAAAAAAGAAGTTGAGCGGTTTTTGCCGGAATAGGATGCTAAAACACTTCACAGAAAGGTGAGAAAAGGTTTAAATCGACCAAGACAACCGCGAATTCGATTGACTCAATTTGACAAGCGGATTCAACAGACATGCAAAGATATTCAGTGTATAATGACGGATACCGCTACATCCTATTCATAATAGATGTATTCTCAAGATATCTGTAGCTAATTTCCCTGGAAAATAAATCGCCTGAAACAGATGCTAAAGCGACCAAAAGGTTGATGTTAAAAGAAGAAAGGGTTCCTGGCTATTTTTGTACGGATATGGGGGAATAATTTATAGGTCGCGCCTTTCAGAACATGCTGACAGAGTTTAATATCAGTTACTACACTAGCAGTTCTATACATAAGGCCTCTTTAGCCGAAAGAGTTAAACGTACCATAAAGGAACGCATGCTTCGCTATTTTACACTTAAAAACACATACAGATATATAAACGTTATCGGGTCATTGGCATCATCATACAACCTTTCACACCACTGTACGATTGGCACAACACCTAACGAAGTTTTAGAAAGAGGTGCGCTGCCAGAGGTGAGAAAACATGGAGCACCATCAACGCAGTCTACACATTTCAAAATCAATAATTATGTAAGGCTATCACGATCGGAAAATAAATTCGCGAAGGGATTTAAGCAAGGATGGGTACGTGAGATTGTTAAAGTTCGTGCTATGAGATCTAAAGGCGAGATAATGATGTATTACGTTAAAGATTTGAATGGGGAAGAGATAGCAGGAGGCTTTTACCGCGAGGAGTTGCAGAAAGCGACATTTAATTTAGGAAAAAGTGTTTAAAATTGAAAAAATTTTAGGCAGCAAAGGTTCAGGAAAGAGAAAAATGTACCTGGTGAAATGGCTGGGTTACCCAGAAAGCTTCACCACCTATATAAAAGCTGCTGCAATAATGAAGCTTAATTAGTATGAAACATGGCGCCTAGCCACTTCTATGTCACACTCCCGTCCTCTTCTTCTCTGTCTGTACATCCTACCAGCACCCTCGCCAACTTTGTGACGGACCCATTGAATTGGAGCGTGATTCGTATGAGGTGGGTTTATGTGAATTCCAGTTAATCTCCAAATTTTTAACTCTTGAAAATGAGCAAATCATATTTCTGATCCTTAGAAGAATCGATGAGTGCGAAAAATTAGGCATAACCTTAGACAATACTATGCGATCAATCCTGTTCGGTGAGGAACAGTACTACAGCATAAATGTTTCGCTGGGAATCGGGCATTATGTCAGAGCCATGGACATTGTGATGGGGTTAAACAAGAGTCTTGAAAAGTCGTACCTTTCAAACGATTTACTTTTTGAAGTCGTAAAGATAGACACGCCTGCATGCAAATTGAAGTTAAAATCAACGTTTAGTAGAAATATTAAAGATAAAGAGATGTTCACAATCGTGGCTGAGGGTCGATATAGCGCAGCTCTCCAAAGAGATACCTTTCACGAGGCACAGAATGACATGTCCAGCTTAATATATCAATTGAAGATGGAGGAATTGGGTGAAAGCTCTCCACCTCCAGGCAGGTGCTATATTTACAGCAATATCGTAGAGCACCAATTTGTTGGTGACACCCAGGCGCGCCAGCTGCGCATTGCACACATCTCCAACCATAGAGGGAAAAGTTTGAGCATTACATATGACAAGCCCCATTATGTGAATGTTACGACTAAACTATTAACCAACATCTCGATATATATATGAACGATTGAGGGAGAAAATTTCCCATTCGGTGATGGAAGCTTAACAGTGAAACTACACTTTCGCTGTTTATAATGACCCGAAGGCCATTCACAGTCTACCGAGGAGTGAGATATCAGCGTGGGAGTGGGCTTGGATCCATTTTTTCATCCATACTACGCACTGCTGTCCCACTTTTGAAGAGGGGAGACAAATACCTAGGGAGGAAAGCATTACAAACAGGTTTTAACGCGGCAGAAGATATAATGGGTGGAACTAAACCTAAAAAAGCTCTAAAACACATTTAAAACGTACAGGACGAGCTCATCAAAGATGCAAAGAGAAAAATGCGTGGTGGCGGAAAGAAGAGATCTGCCAGAAAGAAGAGGTTACCATCACGTGGCGCTAAATATAAAAGGAAATAAAAAGAGAAGTGCTCTAAGCGTATGAATTATATGGCTGATCATTTTTTTAACAGATATAAGCTGAGGACACTACTCTCACGAATCATAGGCTGATTACTAGTTGTCGAGAGAGGTGGCACAATTTCTGACTCGTCATGGCGCGTTTCATCCATCCGTGTAGTTCACAATGCTGTAAATCGGAACTTCCCTCTTTGATATGCCCCTCACTCAGGTCTCTATTGACCATAGCGACTTTATTACAATTAACCCATTAAACACAATTAGTTCGCCGAGTGCCCATATAGAATGTGATACCCAGCTCAGGCCCTTACTTTTTTGACCCGAGCTCCATGCACATGTACACAAAACTGCGTATAGCCCATTCTGATGGAACGGACTGCGATATATACACACAAATATACACACACATATATATATACACACATATATACACATATATATACATACACATATATACACACACACATATATATATATATTCACATATATATATATATATATACATACACACACACACATATATATATATACACACACATATATATATACACACACACACATATATATACACACACACATATATATATATATATATATATACACACATATATACACACATACATATATATACACACATAT